>JAOBAT010141963.1:0-11484 GCA_026413305.1 Hydrozoanthus tunicans
CCCCACCACCATCCCCAAATCAGCCGGCGAATGGCGGACAAACATCTGTTGTGAATTATTGTGCTCGCGTTTACTCCACGCTGCGTTCCCAATTTTTTAGCTTCCGTTCTTTTAATAAATGCAAGAATCTGTTTATACACAAAGACACTTCACTAATATAGAGGTTTTTTTTCTTTTTTTTTTCTTTCTAAACTTGAGGAAAAGATTATCTGTAGTAGCAACTGATTGGTACAGTATAAAGTTTGGCTTGCAAATCATTCTTGCGGAGACAATCTCGAAGTTAACCAAACAGCCGTAACAAGAACAGTATTTATAACTTGCCTATTATAATTAGTATTACTTATTATACAAAACCTTAGTTTCATATGCAGCTTTCAAATATACTTTAAAATTGACTACTTTGCTGAAAATTCTTCCTGCCAATTACAAGATCGATTTACTTAGATTCTGGGAGTTTGATAGCGTTGGTTACTTGTCAATTTGATTTTGACTAAAGATAAAAACTTGACAAAATACGTCTACAGATTGGTGGAAGACGTTGATGTGCAAGGTAACTGCTGGACAGCACCAATGACAACAAAGTGTCACACGATCGGAAAAAACGGCTTCTTCTTCCCATATTTCAGCAGCAGAAAGTCACTTTCTCGGATCTGAAGTCTGTAATTCCCGTAAAAACAAAATTTTGACAAGCTAGAAGTTTTAATTGATAGGGTACAGATCGCAGTTTCTGTTCGAAAAGAGCACAAGAAAGTTTAGTAATCTATAGTGTGTTTAACATTTGGCAAGAAAACAAGTTCTAAGCAGTTACTTAACCTCGAAACAGGAACATAGCAAGTTCAGCTGCTTTTACGGCATAAAATAACTTTATTCGAGCAGCCGTAACAAGAACAATTACCATGTTTTCACAAGATGTCTTGCACACTTTTCGACAGCTGCCGAGGCTTGGTTCCATTTGCTAATATTTGTTAGTTGGCTAATTTTGGTGAATTTCTATTGGGCCGCTCGTCACGGAAATAAGTTTTACCAAAATGTTTTTTTTGCTAGCATTGAATATTTGTATCAAGTCTTGAAATTCGAAGTTCAATTCTGAATTTGACCCCATAGGGTAATGATTGTTTGAAAATGGGTCGCAATTTCGGATTTTCCAAGTTCGAAATTTTAGCAAATGTTTGAGTTGCCACAAGTAACTTCAAATCAACAAACAACTATCCATTTCTATCGGCCTTAATCACTAGCGTTTTTTCTCATTAATCAGATTATAAAACAAAGAAAAGTGTTTTTCCTTCTATGTCTTCACGAGAATTCCCATTCTCTTACCGACGATTGCGGCGCCGTTTTGATGATTTTTCCACTTCATGAGCCGTCTGGAGTTTCTCGAGCTTTTCTCGAAATTGAAAAAACTCCTGAGCTTAAAAGTTGTATCGCGTTTCTTAGGATACGATAGGCTATCTCTGGACGAAAAATCATCGGGGTTGATTTTTTGAACTTGAGCCACATGTCAGGCAGTGGTTAGAGATATTCGCTCTTAAGCTGTGCAAATACGCTCGTCACTCGTCCTCCAAAAACAGGGTGATTAACGTCCAAGAAATCAGAATAAACCGCCTGTCGACTTGGCAAACTAAGTTTTTCTCACTTCCTGATTGAAAAACTGCAACTAACACTTATTCTATTTCATGATCAGTTGAGGTGGATAATGGCAGAATATCTACTGAGCGCCATCAGGTTTGGTTTTTTCAATAACGTGATCTGAATCGGACGGAGAGCCACTACTTCCGTTCGCCATTTTGTTTCGAAGTAATTATCTACTTTTTCGGAGGTAAATGGATAGTGGCAGAATATCTACTGAGCGCCAACAGCGCGAGGTAGAAATTTCAGTTAAGCCACTATTCAACGAAATTGAAATAGAACAAGTGTTTTAGTATATACCAGCGAGGCAACTGATCTATGAAAATTTCCTTTCAAAAGATTTTTAAGAAAAGACGTACATTTGTTACCTAAATCACTGGGCTTATAGCGAAACTAGCGCGTAAGCAGCCTAGTTAACATACAACAAATGTCTTTTGACAGTTTGTCAACCACAAAATGTCGTAAGCGACGTAATACAGAGATTGTCTTTTAGGCTTTTTAAAATATCTCGTGCTTTTACTGGTGTACTTCACGTATGACGTATTTTCGTGCGTTGTACACGGTGCATCTGCCGCTTTTATAGCAAACCTTTTCAATAACGTGATCTGAAACGGACGGAGAGCCACTATTTCCGTTCGCCATTTTGTTTCGAAGTAATTATCTACTTTTTCGGAGGTAAATATTGTCTCACATCGACTATTTCTGCACAAACAAAGCGCGCGTAACCGAGCTGGCATCTGCTAATGACTATTATAAAACAATAACAGTAGTAAAAATATTGTTAATAATAGTAATAATAATAGTAATAATAATAATAATAATAATAACAATAACAGTAATAAACTAACAATAATTTTTCAAATATCACTATTCGTTCGATTGTATCATGTTGCGATCGAGGTTCGTAAGGGTATAAAAGAAGCGATACCAGTATTTTCGCTGGGTTTTTTATATCTTGCCTCCAAGAATAGCAAAATCGGGGGATGAAGCGGAATATTGGAATATGAATACCGCATATTATTGGCCTTGGAATATGAATATTGGCATATTTTTAACCTCGGAATATGAATATTTGACTATTTTGACCTCAGAATATGAATATTAGGCCAGTCAAACCAGGGAATATGAATATCTGAGAATATTTGCCTCTGGAATATGAATATTTGGAAAATGTTCCGAATTGAATATGAACATTCTGGTTTGAAATATTCCGCTTCATCCCCCGAAGCAAAAGCATCTGTATGGATGCTAAAAGGGTCGATACTTTAGGCAGATACTCACAGAGTTGTTTGAAAGTTTAAAACTTTGAGAACTCAAATTCTGATTATATTTCGTGGAATCCATTTTGAAATTCTTCACGATTCAGTAAATAATATAAATGATATATTTCTGACTGTTCCAGTCACCTAGAACCGACTTGCACCATTATCTATTTTGGTTGATGAAGGAATGAAATTGAATTTTGAATTATAATTTTACACCAAAAATTGGTGTAATTTTGTTAGTTCTATTTCTCATTTGGTCTGTCGGCCGTGTGTAGATAACCTCTCGAAAAAATATCTTAACTTTAATAGTTATACTTAAAGCTTACAGATTTTTAATATGCTTGAAGGTTAAACATGTCTCCGGTATTTTAATTCAAAACAACATTGTTTTGCAAATAATCATTTTCTTAAAAAAGTGACTTAGTAAAAGATTAGATAGCTCTAAGTATAAACCTTTAAAAGAATGTTCAATGCCTGGAAACTGATTCGGCGGGTTCTTGTTTTCGATCGAAATTAGAGTTTATGGCTGATACTCCTTTGATCTTAAACTGGTGAAAACGACTTTTTTTTTTGTTCCCGAGCAAGCAAAATAAGTTAACAAAACCAACTGCGTTTTGCTGCAAACCACAATTTTCGCAAAACACGGAAAAAGTCGCGTTTGATAAAAGCCAAAACAAAATGGTGAGTCGCGTGTGCAGAAACAAAGTTTCCCCATCTTGGCAGAGCAACCAAGATTTGTTTTATAGTTACGTTACGCAAGTTAAGTTGTATGTTGAAAGGTCTGTTAACGTCTCTTGAGCGAATGCGGTATGCTGAATTTCCCTAACAACCCAGTTTATTGAGTCTGGCCATAGTTATAGCCAAGCGGCAGAGACTGACTATAAATGGTCTGGCTAAAAGAATATCGGGGGTAGAAGCGGAATATTGAGTTGGAATATCACTGAGTATTTCCCTCAAAAAACATACTGAATACGGAATGTTTCAATAGTTTAATGATAATTTAAAAGGATAAGCAATATTCAAAAAAGTATTAGTAGTTAATTGGAGCATTTACCTCAAGAGAGCAGGGAAAACGGAGATTTTGCAGTGAAAATATTTCGCTTCTACCCCCGAAGGAACACGTAAGATATTTACTATTCAAGAGCACATACCAACTACTGAACTTCGCATTACCCACAATTGCTTGTGTTCTTTTGTTTGCAGTGATGCTTTAGTCTTGAATCCGAGAGCTCTGTTCCTCAGTGTACCTGCAGACGCGCGCGTGGTAACAAATAATATCTTTTGAGTACTCACGCTTAATTAGGCTGGTTGGGTTTACCTGTTGCTGCAGGCTGCACGATTACAACAATCCGAGTTCATAATTTCTCCAAAGAAGATTAAAATGGGATTTAGAGTGTTTTTAAACAAAGTAGAAGAGATTTTAGCTCATGGAAGAGAAACAAGAAAGAAAAACTTCTTAACCTCTTACAAATAGACATTGAACTCTGAGCTCACATTTTGTTTTTGTAACAGGCAGAGGCAAAGGCAGCACCTTCTCCTCAGTTATTTTAAAACCCTGAGTGAAGGTCCGGCACCGGGACTCGAACCCGGGCCTCCCGCACAATAGACTTGCGCCTTACCATCTGGGCTGACCAGCTTTAGGTTTTCCTTACTTTGTTCTCAGAGCTACTTTTAGATTCAACGTCCTTATACATAACAAGTTTTTAAAATACGATGGCCGGAAGGCACATTGTTAAAAAATCGACGCTGTTTTTCGGGGTGTGTTTTGCTCAACCTGCAGTATCGTACAATGGTTAGCGGTAGTATTTGGCGGCTACTATATATAACAAACTCTGAAAAACGTTCAACTTTGGCTACCGCCCAGGCTACTTGAAGCCATAACGGCACTACAGACGACAAACCCCAAGAATCTTTCGTTAATGATTGATTGATTGATTGATTCACTCATTCGGCATTCATTCATTCTTTCTTTCATTCATTCATTCATTCGTTCATTCATCCCTTTATTCCTTCATACATTCATTCATACTTCATTCATTCATTTCTTCCTTCCTTCCTTCATTCATTCATTCTACCTTGTCATTAGGTTTAACACTACGTTTTATAAAGAAATAAATTACTTATATAAACTAATTATTCATTAAATACTGCTTTAACCATCACGCCATTGTATAAACAAACATCGTGTGAATATTGTTCCAACTCTTACTAAAAGTTTTAAAAGAATTTCAATGATTGAAAGGCCTTAATGTTAATACATTATTCAGCCTCAAAGGTATTTTGGACGAAATGACTCTTTATTCCCCTTATTTCAAGTTCGAGTTACATTTTTTTCTTTATTAAGAACCTTTTTTTATAAGAACATGAGGCTGAAAAACGCCAAAAATCTACGAACATTTTAAGAACATGCTAAGGCTAAGAAAAAGGTGAAGAACATTTATTTATGGTGTTAACTTATTGCAAATAGTTCATACAGTGTTATTGAAAATTTGCTTTTCAGTGGGCTTCTTGCAGAGAACAATTTTACATTTCGTGTTTTTTCATTTACCAGATTGCAGTTCTTTCAGGTATATCTCTTGAGACTAACTGGAAAGAAAGTCAGCAGTCATTTCCAACTATATATGTACTACTAATATATAACACATGTTAAAATGCATCCTAAACGGTACATGTAGTATGATTAAAATCAGTAAAGTTATTTTAAGAACATGAGTTAAGAACATTTGGGACTGATATCCTGAAAATATTTTAGAACGTTCAGCCTCAGTTGAGAAATTCGACGTTCTTATAAAAGAAGAGTTTGTCTATTTTCTATTTCGGTTGATATTTTGAATCAAAATCGGATTGTTTTCTCTAACTAGGAAGTTAACTATAGTAAACCTACAGTTAATTTTCTATTTTGCATGAAATAAGGAAATTGGGGTCAAGTGGTTGAACCTTGTACAGTAGTCTTGTTCCTCTTCAAATGCAAAATCTGTTCTTTGATATGTCTTGTTATGTCGCTGGTAAAGCTTTAAAAGTCGTAGGATGAAAATTTTATTTTTAAAAAAATTGTTCTAATTACTAAAACGTTTCAAAAGTGCGACCATTTTCAATTGTACTTGAATTAGCTTTTGACTTCTAAGTAAGTTTTGATAGCTATCAAAACAAGGAGTCACGCGCGGTCCGGGCAGTCTTTTTGCTTTCTTTCTTATTTTTTCTTTTTGTAACGGGAACAAGGATAGGAGAAATTTTTAGGCGAACTAGATTCGGAAACTGCTAACTCGTTCCTTCAATACTGATAACTTTTTAGAATGTAAAGCAAATTTTGCGGGATATATCCATACCGGAATCACGCCATGATGAGATTAGCCTAAAAGGCCATGTAGCCGAGAGACAATTGCAAATGATGATTTTGTTAGGTCCCATCCGCACTAACGGGAGAAGTGACGGAGAGATTGAAAATAGAGCTTTACGTTTTTCCCGCCTTTTTTGATCACAATTCTCTATCAATACCTCACGGCAGTGGAGACATTGCTTTTGAGGTAGACTGCCAAATGTGTAGCCCTTGAAGCCCTTGAAGAAGCAGATAAACACAAGTTCTCTATACTCAGCATTTACCTTAAGCATGCCGCTTCAGATGCATACCTCTACAATCAGTCTGAAAAGCTCAATATACCAAGCCATGCACGGTGCTCTATATTCCCTTAAAAAGCCTGTAAGAACAATAATCATGGACTAGCTGTGCAATGCTCGTGGTTGACTCCAGTCACGTGTATTAAGATATTTCCGTCGAGGACAAAGGTTATTCCTTTGTTAATTCAACAATACATAACCAACAAATCATATTGTCGGCTATTTTGTTTAATCAGCTAAATTTAGTTCCCATAACTCAATTGTAAAGCTATTAACCAGGCAGATAACTTTTCTCATCAGTAAAAGAAACAAAGGCTTGTTTTTACTAGCAAGACCAGTTTACGTTGCAGCCAACCCAAAGAGTAGGGCATTTAAGATACGTGAGTTGATTACATTCAATATAAAAGTATTAGCTTACGTAGGCAACTTTACATACAATTTTCAATGAGAAGGCTGCTTATCCAGTATTACTTTTTAGCTCTTCTTTTTAGTTATAAAAACTCAAAAGCACTCTTTCTTCATTCTTTTAGAGAAGTTTAACTTGTGCTGACGACACTAAAACACATCCCAAATACTTCCTATGACTTCTTTCTCATCACTGTCCGTCAAGGAATGATCCTGGCCAAGTTGTCTTTTTTTGTTGTTGTAGACGTTACTAACGCACTTATTTACTAACTCACCTAATCGTATTTTTACTCACTTACCTGGTTACATCAATTTATATATAGTATAAGTATTACCTACTCACTCACCTAATATAATTATCAACTCACTAACCTATCCACTCAAATACTAAGCTACTCACTCACTTATCTATATATACTTACCCACTTACCTACACTTTTCCCTACTTACTCATGCACTCGCCTGATTACTTATTCATTTTACCTATTTAATTATACCTACTTTTCCCTACTTACTCACATACTTTTCCCCTACCTACTCGCTCGCTTACCTACACTTCCCCTGACCTATTTATTTTCTTACTCACTCATTTACCTATTTGCTTACGTACTTTAGCCTACTCACTCAAATACCTAGTTACTTCGGTCCTCATCTCCTCACTAGCTTACATATTTCGGTATAATTACTCTATTTCCTACTCACTCACTCACTCACTTATTTGGTTTCTCACCGCTTACCTACACATACCCACACCTAATCACTCACTGACTTACTTTTTACTGAAGACTCGCTTACTTACACATTCCCCTACCTACTCACTCACACAGTTAACTACTCACTTGATTACTGACTCACTTAATTATTTTCTCACTCACTCGCCTACCTGTTTACTCACCTATTCATTTACTTTCGCACTTATCATTATTTTACTTACTCGCTGATTTGTATACTTTTTCGCTTTTTCACTTATATATATAGTTTCTAGTTTATTCCTACATACCCATGTACTTACTTTATTCATTATACAGCAAACCTTTTCAAATTCAAACCGGCTTTTTGTGGTATAAAACAAGAAGTATCGGTCTTAATCCGCTATTTAAGTAAAACCGGTAGCATTCTTAGCAAAAACGGAACAGAATTCTATGCAACATAGTTGAAAATTGGCACAGTAATAGCCAGTGGCAAGAAAGCCGGTTTGGCGTTTCACATTTTGCATATTACGGATAATGATGTCATAAGTATACTAAGAGTAAATGTAAACGCTAGATTCGGCGACATGTCCTCATTACCAAAAGTTAGTTAAGAGAAAGCTCTAGATTGATTTTATACAAACGTGTGAAGATCTTTTAAACATAGTATAGTAAAAGTGTGGAAAACAAAAAAAAATGTACATAAAAATGTTATAAATAATTTTTCTGGTATGGAATCCGACAGTGAGTGTTTATAGAGTTGGTCTCTTTTCTCTGATTTGGCCGAGAATCTCTTCCACTAGGCATTCGAACTTCCTCCGGCATTTTTTAAGGATGGCAAACTGTTCGTACACAGGTCGGTTGCTGCAGTGATTGTTCTGTTTTTTTAGTTAAATTATTTTAACCGTATAATGTCCTAAAACAGCTTCTTATATTCAAGCTATAGTTGTCCCTCAACAAAGGTGCATCATTAATGAGCAAAGGTTTTACTCTTAAGAACCGTTTTTGCTAATTACAATAAAAATATTTCGTTTGCAGAGCTGAAACTCCACGCAGCCTTAGTTTGCCGTGTTCAGTTCGGGAATAAATTTGTCGAAAAAGTATTGTCCTGTTACATAGCTTAAAAATTTGATAAATAGTAAGGTCAGGTATTAAGACTGTATAATGTTTACTAGTAACACACAAGAATGGAATTGAAATTCAAAAAAGAATGAACGACAAAAATTACCAAAAAACCCCTTGGTCAAAAAATGTTGCTGTTAACAAAATTAAAAAGACGCACTTGTCTATAATTGCCACAACACTTTGCAAACACAATATAAAGCAAAAAGGGAAACTTATAAAAACGCCAACTTTGTAAAACTGTAAACTCAAGGTCTGGGGCTAGAATGTAATTTCTGAACGAAATCCTCGAAAACATAAAGTTGTCAAGTTTAATATATTCAAGTAACTCGAGTAATAAACCTGCGGCATTCTTGAAAGCTCCAGAGGTTCTCAATTAAAATTAATTAGAAGTAACCAAAGGGCTTCTCTTTATATAGAAGGTTTAAGCCTAGTTTATTGGGTTGAACAACGTATAAATCCAAGTTTACGGGTTGGAGGCTTCTGTAAACCATATTATTTCCACGGGTTTTAGACTTCGGTATGAAAACTGCCGATCTCAATTCAAGTATTAAATGAAATTTCTGTACAGTCAAATGAAACTTCTTACTGGTTCAAATATAACTCAAGTTCCATTCAGCAATATGTAGTGATATACCTACCTTCAAACTATCGATGAAGTCTGCTTCATTTAATGTTGCCACTTGAAAACGACGAGCGCAGAGATCATTTCAAGATTAACATGCGGCGCGGGAAATATTCCTGAGATGTGCGTTGTTTCATTTTTATGTTCTAGGAAACGGAAATTTCCGACAGTTCTCTTCCTTTATAACAAAGTCGCAGACAGCCACAGGGAACTTGTCAAAGTTAGCGAATCAAGAAAAAAAATTGAAGCGGAAATTAAAAGGGTTCTGCCACAATGTTTAGAAAAGTTAAATACATTCCTTCTTAAGAAAGATTCATCAGTTTGGTGTAAAGTCGGTAAAAAGCCTGTGGTTCTTTCCGTTTTACTTTCTATCGAATTCGCCAGCTATCAAGTTGTTTTTTGACCGAAATGTACCAAAGTTAATGTAAAATGGTTGAAAAGGTAATCATTGTGTCGTAATTGGCGTTTCATTTGCTGACATATTCCTGTCAGTTGTAGAATAATGTGACGAAATGATATTTGTGCAATATGATTTTCAGTTGCAACCAATCAAAATCGTCCGTTTTTACAAAGCACGTGTGTTTTCTGCTTACTGAAAAATGCATTTCTCTTTTCGTGCAATTTGAGAAAAAAATTGTTTTATGCAATGTCACACCAAAATATTGATCTTTTGCAATGGAGACCCAATCTTTTACACTAGAATATAACAGGCAGGCATAGTGTAAAAAGTCATCTTAAGCACGGATATTATCATTGTCAGCAATATACCGTATACAGCTCAGAACTTATCTAAATCAATCGTTCCTGAAGATAACATACACGCGTAAGTAGCTAGGTTCTCTTTTAAAAGCTTTGTGGTAGTGAAACCCCTTGTCATCGCTGAAATTCTAAAAGTAACTTTTAGTTAATAAATAAACTGATAGTTATAACGTTAAAATAGTTTCATTTTTAGATATATATAACCTCTTATATGTATGACGCAGGAGAAGAAGGACAATTGTTAAATGTGGTGTGATATTTGGGCTTGTCAGCTCAAACCTCGATTTCGAAAACAAGGCCACGAGAGACTGGAATTCAGTCGACTTCGCCGCAACTCTAGTTAGAATCGATGGATACGTACACAGGGATCGAGGATTTCTCTAAATTTTGAAAGGTTTGGCTTATTGTTCATTCGTCAGTTTCTATCACAGCTTTCAAATAGTGCTCACGGTGGTTCTAGAGACGATTTCAGACCAATTTTGCCGAGTTTTGAGCTCCAAGGGGGAAGGAAAAGCCTCGAGCAACGATCAAATACCGATCCTTCTCACATCGAAGTTTAAGCAAAACTCCAAAAGGAGAACCCCGGTGAACCTGCTATAAAATGTAAAAAGATCTGGCTAGGCCATCATTAAAGATTAAACTTAATTGTTTTGTGTAATTTTATGATTCCCGTCTTTGAGGTTTTATCTTTTTCCAAGCCTAAACTTCCTCACACTACTCTAACTTGTAATCGTGTATACGTGGAAACATCGCTTTATTGTCCAGTAGATGCCCATGCCAGCTCCATACTTGACTACCGAGTCCTTCTTCTACAAGCTCGGGTTGAGGTATTTGACTTACCATAGTAAATGAAGTCTCTGTCATTCCCTGCTCACCAGTTAAAGACTCACACAACGTTTTATAGTGGAAAAGCTCAGCAGTGACGTTTAGGCTCACTACTAAACTGGTCTCCACATGTCCACGCATTTTCTTCTTGTTGATACTAACACCCTTAGAAGGCAAGAAATCCCAAGAAGGAGAATATTTAGGAGAACTCGTACCCCAGGTACCAAAGCAACTGACTGATGATAAGTTCAGTTAGAAATAGTCCTTGTTTGGTAATATAACCTGACAGGAGGGAGGTTTGGCTTTTTAGACTGGTTTCTGGCTGGAAAAGGTGTACTTCAAAAGAATACAGCTTACTGTGTCCTTCCTTCAATGCATATATTATAACGAGTAAAGCTTAACCTAGGCTGCAAAAAGAAGTTTCTATTAAAAATTCAACAAAAAAAATTACTAAAAATATATTAAAAATTATTATTAATGTCATTATTATTATTATTATTAACATTATTATTGTTATTATTAGCATTGTTGTTATTATTATTACTATTATTTT
>JAOBAT010141974.1:0-11484 GCA_026413305.1 Hydrozoanthus tunicans
CCTGCCCCCTCCCCCGGTCATCATCATCATTAAGTCCTCTTTATGCCTGAATGGCACATAGGACTATCACAAAGTCCTTCCACTTTTTCCTGTCGGCCAGCTTTGACCCCGGGGGGTACTCCCTATATTTGGATGATAGGTATGAGCGTCGTATTTTTTAGGGGTTAAAATTGCCAGTCCGGTATTTTTAAGGGGTAGTATAAAAAGAAATCCGGTGTTAAACCAAGAGCCGGGTATTTTTAGGGTTTAAAAACGCCAAGCTATTGGACTGCTTGCAGTCTCGTGTTTTAGCAAACGTGCGTACTGAGTGATAAGAAGTTTTAAAAGATGTCCTTTGGCAAACGTTCTATTACGCGCGTGCCTTTATTTACTGCATATCACGTTCAGCACAACACGAGGAGATTTGGCACGGACCTGCTAGCTACCCGAAGGAAAATTTCAGCTTACATTTGTTTTTTAGGGTAATTTCAAAACCAAGAGGTTTTTTTTAGGGTACATATTTTTATCCCTTGGTATTTTTTAGGGTATTTGTGGGAATTTTCCGACGGTCATCCTTACCCTTGTGATCCCGGAGTAACCCCTCCCCCCGGGGCTTTGACCCGCACTTCTTCCCATGATCTTCACCAAATCTCGCCTCTCTCCTCCCTTAAATTGACTTTCAGAGACGTGCCGCGGGACAGGGTGTGGTTTCTGAGTTCCCCGTCCTAAACAGAGTGTACAAATCAAGGCATTTCTGTCCTAAACAGGGTGTCCTTTTATCCTTCGGCACTAGATTTGAGATAATTTTGTCCTAAACAGGATAGCTATTTTTTACAATCTTGGATCCGGTTCTCGCACTGGCGACAAAAAGTGACGAGCGACTAAGCCCCAGGTTTAAGCGAGCTTGTGACTTTTCAGGCGCTAACTGAATGACAATGCGTATCAAATAATCTCAAGTAAACTGTTTACGAGAATTCTCAAGTGGACGGCTATGATTAGAACTCTTGCACTATTGTAGACACCTTTGTCTATGTCACGTAACATAATATTTTACTCAACAAGCACACAGAAAGAGAGCAAACAATTTCAATAAATATTCAGTAGACTGAGTAGTTGAAAGTGTGCCAAACGACGTCAGAAACCAACCAATGTCTAAGCTTGATCGTATTTTTGAAAAACTTTGAAACGAATAACCACACCGACGTCAAATTATCAAAAGAACCAGCTCTATCGCTTTGTTCGGACTGTTTTACCAATTGAATTTTTCGTAAAACTATCCAATAGAACAAAAAAACGTTTATCGTCTTAAACAACTTAACAAAATGCTTGCATGTTGTGATTCGGACATGACTGATGAAATCACGAGCGCAAAGATGGTGGCTCCCAAAGCTTTCCTTTTCGCGTTTGTAAATCATCTTTTTAAGTTGCGCCTTGACTGAAACAGCCTCAAAATTACGTTTTCTTAAATCAAATTTCGAACAGATATTCTCAAATATATAAAAAAGACTTTTGGGGTGAAACTTCCTTTTAAAAGTATGAAAAACCAAAACAAACATTAATAGTAAAACAGTGCTTTTGGCTAAATTTTGCGAATTCTGGATGAGGTGAATAATCAACACAATGTTGTGCGGGCGTTTGAACAGGTTTTAATAGCCACTTGGTTGTTAGCCTTTAAACACGTTAATTGAGAAAGTCTGCTTGATTTTCGGTTAAAACTTTACAGATATCAATATTTTCATATTTTTGTAACATATCATACAGTTAGACGAGTAGTTAAAAACTTGATAGTATACGTACTTAGTGGTGTATTCGTAAGATCGACACATTTAAACTCAAAGATAAAGTAAATAAACTTTTATTGCTCACTTCAGGTTTGTTTATTTTGTAACAATTGTGCAATATAGTCCTTATTTACAGTATTTTCTTTCGCTCGTAGGGGCGAAAGCTACGCCAAGCATGACAAAAATTTAAAACAACAATTTGTATAGATTCTTTTACGGATATATGTCGGAATCTCGACAAGGTATTGAAATCCCTGTATATATACGACGGAAGCTAGAAACATCTCATATGCATAGTTTGTATTTTCAGGCATATATAAAGGTTGACATTATTGACTACTTTCTGGGTATCGATCAGTCCCGAAAGAAAATCGATCCCGTGCGTACAGTACGACACGCGAGAATAACATGATCATTTGAAAAACACGGCTCCCCAAAACTTACGGCAAAATTTTTTTGATATCACCTCAAATTCTTGTGAACATTACGGCAAAAGTTTGTGAATACGTGGCAAAAGTTTGAAAACACAACTTCCCAAATCTCACGGCAAAAGTTTGTTGACGGCACATCAAATTTTCGTAAACATCAAGACAAACTCATAGCCTGGGCTGCCTGTGGTTAGACTCAAGCTCGGTCACAGTTCCCGAACGGCTTTACTGTTACCTATAGAGGCTGCGTCACTGTGAAGAAATGTATGCCTATATACGGACGGGCGGGTCCTCTGCTCGCTCTTCGTTTCTGATATGCAGCCGGGATGTTACACCAGCTGACCATTTCGAGTAAGATATCACTGTTTCTGTATAAGAGTAGAACAAAAGCATGAATGTTACTTTCTCTATATGCTGAAACGAAGCGATCATTGTTTGTCTCTTGATTAAATTTATAGGACTGGAGATCGCGGAAAACTCAGCTGTTGCAGTTCAATGCATCCATATTAACGTAAGGCTTTATACTGAGTAGGTCCGAGTAGACAGTTAAAAAAGTTTCTTTTCTCATTTGCTCATTTAGTCTCAACTCTTATATATAGGGTTTCAATAATTGATTTGAGGGTTAAGGCTTTCGGTTAGTTGGACTGTCTAGAATCAGGTTTTTGCAGGAGAAGGGTCCTGATTAATAATACAAACAGAAACATGTATAAACATTGAGAATAAGGACAAGTGCCTTACCTTGCCTTGAAATTTAGGATGTGAAGTGGTTTTCATCAGTTGCAACATCTCTGTCAGTAGGCAAAAAGTGGAAAACATTAGGCAGCTCGTCAGTAATGGCCGCCGAAATCGTTTCGAGCTAAGTCGCAGCTGAGGTACATAAAATATATAAAACCTAGCTTAAATACACAATCAGATTCAGTTAAAGGAGAACTGAACTCTAAAATCAACATTTTTTAAGTGAAAACGTTCAAGATGTTGAGAACATACCTAAAGGTTTTTTAATTCCTTGAGTCGCGCTGACTTTCCGAGAAATTCTTGTTTGTATGTGCGTATTTCGGGTCGTTTGGGGTCATTCAACGTGGGCGCTTGTCGGCTTGTCAGCGGTAAACGAAGATAACGTGTGATGTATAGGTTATGGGGAGCGAGCGTTTTTATTGTCATAAGCTCGTTTACATGAGTCAAGAGTGAAAGTTACAACTTACGTTGTGTGCGATATCTTACTTCAATGAAGAATTCAGTTCAGCCCGAGCCAATTATTACCCATATCTGACGTCATAGCCTCACACTCTCTCCGCTTAACCTTACTTAACCCCTACTTCTGAGCCGCCGGTACCATGCGGCAAGTAACGTGTTTTGAATTCGAATTTCTCGGAAAGTCAGCGCGATACGAGGAACTTCTTTTGATGTCGTTTTCACGCTCAGTTAAAGATTTTACTTGGCAAAAGTTGATTTTTTATAGGGTTCAGTTCCCCTTTATATTGACGTCCAAAAAAAGATGAAAGAGACGTTAATGAATCCTTGGTTTCTATAAACAGCAGTTATTCGCCGAAGGCCAAGTGAATATCTGGCGGGTCGAACTTGTAAGAAAATCAGCTCTGTTGTCTACTCACGTGTTCTGAGATGTTGCTGGCGTTCTTTCGTGTCGAAATACCAAAGAGTGATCGCGTACCTAAAAACAAAAGAAAGTGTTAACAGTAATATAAATGTCACTGACACTGCAGTACAATTTAATAAACTTGACTGATGCGTTGATAATCAAGTTATTGCCAAAGAGGGAGAGAAAATTTCGTTTCTGTTAAAAAATGTTATAAAATTTTTATTTCAAACAATTTCAAGAAAATTATTCGTTGATTAAAGTTATAACAATGTGACTATTGTAGCCAGAATTGAGTTTTTTGAGATAAAAAAGATTGTCTCTGCTTTATATATCGTGCTACTCCATATGCCTCCTGCTACGTCATCACTGCATGCCTCAAGTCTAAAAAATGTAACAGGAACGGCGAGAAAAAGTTTTATTTTCGAAAACTACTCTTATTAAAGGTTCTAGTTTCATCTGAAACTTAAAAAAATAAGCTTTAATGCATCAAATGTCTTTTTCAAACGAGAGAAAGCCTTACCGGCGATCATTTAGCTATTTTTGGTAGCTTCCTCGCTCTCTCAATGCAATAATTTTATAGCAGATTTTTTAGTGGAAACACAACGCGTCGAATTTCGTTCGCATACCTTGTGGCGTTTGCAGGTAAAACTTCGTGGGGATTTCTTTTGTCCGACCAGAAAATTAACAATCTGTCCAGTATAGGCTCAATTTCTATTGGATCAGACCCTTCCGGGTACATGCGAAGCAGCCCTCCATTCACATTCGACCTCCACCCTTTATTCAGGTAGTATAGTGTTGTAATGCATCTCCCATCTTTGTTGTAGTTATCAACGTGTCTCTTGTACGCAGTGTCATTACCAGGATAGCATGCAATCATTGCCTGCAAATAACAATAATACTCACATTAAAATCACACTTTAAAGCCCCCACCCGATTTTATGCCCCCCCGGATATAAGTTCATCCATTTGCCAACGAATATTTTATTTCGGGCATAAGTCCCCCCCCGCCCCCCCCCCCCACTCCGGATATTAGCCCCCCTGGTCTTGGCGTGACAAAGCTCTCGTTGAAGTGACATTTCAACTCAGTTTTTTTCTTATTATTAAAAACGTTCTTTTAAAAAGCGTGTAAATGCCTACGAAATCTTATACTTCTGGCAACGTTTTATTGTCGTCCACTAAAAGCTTACAAGTGGCATTAAGCTATCTGAACGGAAAGCATGTTATGTTTTAGAGATAATGATAGGCAGCCACGCCAAAACACATAACCAGAGCTGGGCAGGTGAAACATGGCCTAAATATGGCAGACAAAATTTAAACAAACGCTGTGTTTGCTGCATTATAAAGGTTTAGTATATTCTCGTTATGCGCCTCGTACAACCAAAACAGTTACTTTTCAAGACATCTATCAGATAGGAACAATCATGAACTAAGTTTACGGAGAATTAGTAACTCAAAACTTACATTGGTTCTGTTCCTGATGTCGTATTCAGTTATGCGTTTGTTGCACAAATAAATCATGTTATCTACTCCCGTCATGTGTTGAGATATTACCGGACACCGCGGGTCTGTCGAGCCGACCCACGCTATTTTGTCCTCACGTACGCGGCTGCGGGGCGATAACTTGTTTCCCTGTTTGGAAGCAAGCTGTCCGTCTTTAAGAGCCCCCTGTAGATGAAGAAGCCTGACTTCCTCTTGTATATCAAGGGCAAAACTGCTACCATTAAAGTTATCAATAACGCAGTGACCCTTACTGTATAAACTTTTTACGACAAAATCAGCCAGCATGAGTTGGTTTTCGCCAACAGTTCTGTTAATCCAACTGGACTTGTCGTCAAAGTAAAGGTTTTCTCCCAGTCCTGTCAAGCCTCTGCAGTTCAAACGCACTCGCTCGGTTAATACTGAACCTTCGCTTTTCCCGTCGTATCCCGAACATTTTATCTTGTGTAGTTTCCAGTCTGATTTGAAGTGGTCTTTACTGCAGTAGAAAGCAGACTTACACCGCGGGCAGCAGAATAAACTGTTGTTCTTCGCACAAAAATCGCAAAGTCCTCCCCCTCCTTCAGTTCGCATGTATGACATTCTGCCACTGAGTTCTGTAGAAAATATGAAACATTACTTGGTTTTCTCGGTCACCCGATCAAAACAAATCATTGTTTAAATGGCCGTCATGTCAAATATTCATTTGGCAGTCAAAGCGCTAATTCCATATGTTTCTACAGATAAAACAACTTTTTCAAAACAATAATGGAATTTCTGAAGAACAAATTCGTGAATTAAAAAAATCTATGATATAAGCGTTTTGTTTTATTTTACCAAACAATATAAAAGATATAAGAATTACGAGTAAATATGTTTGAAGCTACAAACTGACGCAGTTTTGATGCAATTATCAAATAAAGACAACGCCAAAATAGTATAAACACACCAACGGGAAAAATCCGTTGGACCGCATGTTTTAGTGCACTCGATACAAGGAACTTTGCAAATTTTTTTGGTTCAGTCTTCCGACCAAGTCGGGGGTTTTCCCTGAGGCCGTGGTCCTTTACTGTTTATTTCGCGATAAACAGCTTCCGAGAATTTGAAACACAACTTAGTTTTTCACCTAAAGCAAAGTTACTTAAAGATACACATCATGTTCGCCTCGAAAAGTAACTTACTCCGTTCGAGAAAAAAGGGATTTTGTAAAATATTACTAAAGATGTAAACAGATTTTCAGCTTAACACTCGAGTCTCGATACACGATAATTGAAAAGGATATAAATAGAAAAGTGTAAATACCCCGTAAAATTGTTTTCGTTCGCTCCATTTTCCTTCGTTCACAGCCGTTTAATTATCCGGATGGAAGTCAGTGTTCGTGAGCTAGAAACAGAAAATTTGTGTTATCGATTCCGCGTAGGTCTGGATCTGTTTTTCCAACTTACCGCAACAATTGAACGTGGTTCGGTAAATATCAAATTAATGCATGCTAATTTGAAAGATGGTCATATCCCGCAGATGAAGGGAAGTCGTGCTTAAATGCACGACTGTTTTACTGCCGCATGCGCAACAAAGACCCGATAAAGAATTTTTATTTCAACATTATGGAGATGAACTAAATATGGCCTTTAATACATTTAGTGACATTGGCTTTTCATTTTGTAAACCCAGAACGGTGAACTCAAGGCTATCTGAGAATTCATACTTTTGTACCGCGTGAAACGAGCACTATAAAGCTATACAGAAAATCTGCGTTCTTACTTCGATCAAATAATTTTTACGGGTTAAGGAATGTGTAACTGTTTACCGAGATCCTATTACCGGAACAGCGAGTTGTTTTCCCGACGCACGTTGTTTGGTTGTTTCATTACCAAACATCTTACAAAGCTGTTTTTTTTTAATCTTTTCGTCAATATGGAAAGAACCTTTAGTTGTTGCTGATCATTCGAAATAAGGGACTTTAATAGACTGAGAGTTTTCCGCCCAACGTTTTCTAATACTAATTTATATTGTAGCCAGCCAGTGATTGATCAGTCAAGTTTAAATTATCATGAATATTTCTGCAATCTGAATTTTCTAGCCGATCTATACACGTATTCTATACACGCATTGATTTTCGTTACAGCTCAGTTTTCGTTACAGCTAAATTTTCTAGCCGATCTGTACACGTAATCTATACACGCATTGATTTTCGTTACAGCTCAAAAGGGATACACTCTTTTTTTATAAGAATAGTGATTTTCAGACTCAGGCTCAAGATTCTTAATTTTTTGGCGTTTTGAGGCTGAAAATCTTCTTAAAATATTCTTAGAATACAGGTCAATATAATGTATCTGCCAGCATGGCGTTGCCTTCCTGATAGCCTTTATACCTTTTGCAATATCAGTATTAAAAAAATCTCAGCCTCGGCATTATTCATTAAAAAATTCTTAAATTTTCGCGGTTTTCAGCGTCGGTATTCTTATAAAGTATATTCAGTATAACTGAAAACAAGAGTGAGTTGCCAGGTTTTCTAACTCACAAAGATGCCAACTCTCCCGCACTTTGCAGGAGATTTACGCATTTTTGCTTGACCTCCCGAATTTTAATAGGAATTTAGATATGAAAAGTATACAACAACGACGAACAATATGCTGTTCGTTTACACATGTTCCAAATTGGTTATATATTGTTTAGCTTTACTTTCAGTCTCTATTTTAAATACTGTTATTTTTAACGTAGACGACTATTGTTCTATCTTCTAATTAAATATCACCGACATGCGTTTAAAATTAATATAACTTAATATTCATTCTTATGTTAAGAGTAAAAGTTTCATATCGAAACCGAAGAAAACCGGCCTATGAAAATCAAAATTTGACGTGAAGAAATGCACGGAATATTGGAGATGAACTGAACGAAAACTTGCAAGCTAACAATTTCGCGCGCACCCTTTGAACCGGGGTGTCTTGGAGGAGGTGTCGGATATGTTTATGACGAAACACTTGAATAACAGTTAACCAAAAAGGAAGCGGCAGTCAGAATATAGTTTGAGTTATTTGCGGATGCATGCTCATTTTTTGTCGGCAAAACTATTTTTATTCAAGCTGAGAGGTGTGAAAAAGGTTTTATTTCTCAAAACTCAGCCAATGCCATTTTGTTGTTGTATATGTCTTCTTTGGTTTTAAAATATCATTTTGATCTCGACATGAAATTACAAGGGTTTCGAAGAAGTGGCCTGCATGTTCAATTTTGTGAACGAATACACTACAGAAAAACGGCTGGGCAAAGATGAATTTTGGCAATGGTAAAATTGAATTTCGTCAAGGCAAGGATGAACTCGATTATGTAAATTGTGTTATCTTGCCGATGCCTTTCGGCTTTTTGGACAACACCTTTTTAATTCACCCTTGCCTCGATGGAATTGAATTTTACCCTTGCCTCGATGGAATTGAATTTTACCCTTGCCAAAAACCATTCTTGCTTGGCTGTTTTTTCTGCAGTGTAAAAAGGGTTTAAGATATCATTTTCTAGCTTGTGTCCGCCGAACAGTTAGGAAGTGAATTTCATTTACTTCACATTTATCATTATATAAACAGTAAATTTTTCATTATAAAGAGCAAGATACCTACAGCTCTTTGATCAAATTAAGTAGTAAAAGTGAAGGCAGTAAAATTTGTTACGTTTCACCTATTAACGCGGCTCGAATTCCATCAAATTAAATACTTAAAAACAAATTGAGCTACGAAATCCAAGAACTTCGTCAATAAACTCATGAGATTGGTAACCGTTAAATCACAACAAGCTTAGACGAAATAAAATATGTTTCTTAAAAGAAAACACGTCAGTCCTATATCGCCCTCGGCTTGCTAATCGTTGCTAATGTATATGAGTATTTTATTGACTTCTTTTCGTTTTCATTTCGTGTCAAAGATACAGCTGATTAATAGTTATTTTAGTAAATATCTATTTCTCAGGAAACACAAACTGAACTGCTTATCTCCACAACATAAAAACAAAACAAAATTAATTTTAAAAAAACATTTTAGGTGTTAAAGAATGTAATTCTAGTTCGAGTTTATGCTATTCGTTTTTTTTAAAACAGCATATTCGGGCACAGTTCGAAACGTGCGTGACTGCACGTACGGCACAAATCATAAATGATTCGCTAAATAATTAATAACAGGTTACCTTGTCCTCAAGAATCTTCTTATAGCTTTACCAACAAATTCTATCATGTAATCTTCTCTTGGCCCGACCTTAGTATTTGGTTTTGGTAGGGAAAACTCTCTTCTTATATGCTATGCCGAAGGTGTGTGTCATTAAGTTGCGAGGTGCATGTCCTCTTTGGTTGAGTAGTTTTTTCTGTCGCAGGAACTCAGTCACTCTGCACTAGGCGCCTGTTTTGTAATTGAAAATCACAACAAAACTATATAGTTTCCGCAGAGCAGTTTCATATTCTATATTTGGCCTGACAAATAAAGGTTGTTTTGCCAACTTTTAAAGATCAGTTCCAAAACATGCATTGTCACTTTTTCCGTTATCTATTTTAGGACTCACTTGACAGTGTCCCTGAACTGAGTGGTTTTTAATGTAGCGATGACTCCTTCGAAATTAGTAAGTTACTAAAGGTTTTGGGTGTCATTTAGAGATACCGGATAAGAGATCATAATATAGGTTCTGCATACTTATATCAAGTGTTACAGATCGAACGCGCGATTTGTTAAGTAGACTGTTTTCAGCCAAGTGTTTTTGTTCTGTTTCTCGTCTACAAAGCGGTTACACGACCTTCAGTTCTCGACAAAGCGCCTTGGCCTTTACTCAAACAGACAGGGAGCAAATAACTAACTCGTAGGAGTTATGTTTTTTTTTATGTCAAACCCAATGAAACTCTTTTATATGGGAACGTTTTTCACGATAACCGTCGAAGCTTTAACTACTAAAAACCCCACAAGTCTCACATATAGTATATATTATAGTTTTCACCAGTTGTTAGTGCGTAATATAAGTCTGACAATTTTAGTTACTAGTACTAGCTGTTAGTTTTCTACTCCAAAATGTTTTTTGTTTTACTTTTTAAGTTGTGTTTCCGAGGGGTAGTTTTGGTAAGTTGCGTTGTGTTCTGATGGTTGGAAGCTGCTAGTAGCTGAGAGATTTTTATTTGTAAGTTGACGACTTTAGGTATTAGCGGTGGTGTTCTGTTTTCAATATTATTCTTAAGTTATACAGTAGCAATCTTTCGTTTTAATAATAAGGGGTCTCACAATTGGAGCAACGCTCTGTGTAGACTTTCTAGCCTTATGGCGAAGCTAATAAATAAATAAATATCTTGTAGAAAAGTATGTCCACAGGCGGACCATGCACAAAATCAGTGTGGGCTTTATACAAATACAGTATTTGTATGGAATCACGAGCGAAATAAATATTTTTAATAAAATTTTACTAACCTTGGTCTGATGTTGTTTTTGGTAGTCTGTCGATCCTTTCTAGCTGTTTCTAGGCGCCGGTTTCAACATTCTTCCACATGCTCTGATGTTATATTATATTATTAAATTTATTAAATTTAGCGCCAAAAAACTTTCATTTAGCGACAGCGAAAAATCCAGCGACAGCGATTGCAGTTTAGCGACAGGGAATTTGTTTAGCAAATTTTGAACTTGTTCGACTGTAAATCTAGCGACAGCGATTACATTTTAGCGGCAGCGACTGTAAATCCAGCGACAGCGATTTTTTTAATACATTTTAGCAACAGCGACTGAAAATCTAGCGACAGCGATTACATTTTAGAAACAGCGACTGTAAATCCAGCGACAGCGATTTTTTTGATACATTTTAGCAACAGCGACTGAAAATCTAGCGACAGCGATTACATTTTAGCAACAGCGACTGAAAATCTAGCGACAGCGATTACATTTTAGCAGCAACGACTGAAAATCCAGCGACAGCGATTACATTTTAGCAACAGCGACTGAAAATCCAGCGACAGCGATTATATTTTAGCAACAGCGACTGAAAATCCAGCGACAGCGATTACATTTTAGCAACAGCGACTGAAAATCCAGCGACAGCGATTACATTTTAGCAGCAGCGACTGAAAACCCAGCGACAGCGATTACATTTTAGCAACAGCGACTGAAAATCCAGCGACAGCGATTACATTTTAGCAGCAGCGACTGTAAATCCAGCGACAGCGATTACATTTTAGCGACAGCGAATTTTGTTTAGCGAATTTTGAAACATTCGG
>JAOBAT010141985.1:0-11484 GCA_026413305.1 Hydrozoanthus tunicans
GGGGGGTGGGGGGGAGGAGCTTGAAAGTAAATTGACTATATGACTCACCCTTTTTCACATTCTATTCAATCAAATGCCAATTAAAGCTAATATTTGAAACTAACCATCTAAGTTTTAGCAAAGAAGGTCCAATACGTTTACACTGTAATAGTCTATATCAGTATCAGTCTCAAAAATAATTGTCTACTACTAGCTCTTTCAAAAAGTGTCTCTTGCAAGAGTTAGGCACACACTTTCTTACAGACAGAAAACAACGGGTAAAGCTTGCTCACAACTGCTTTTCTGAGTGGAGTTCGGTCAAAGCCGGTGTTCCACAAGGAACCAAATTGGGGCCTTGGCTTTTCTTAGTCGTGATTAACGGTATTAAAGTCAGTGGCGTCAACATTTGGAAGTAGTCGCTGGCGATACTTCGATTACTGAGACAGTTCTCAAGGGTCAACCATTAGTGGAATCCAAGTAGCTGTAGAAGACCTAGTTAAGCAAGCCGAGGCAGTAAAGTTCCATTTGAGTGAGTCCAAGTGTAAAGAGTTACGGATAAATTTTTCAAGATCTGTAGACTCTTTCGACGCAGTTACTATTAACAACAAACCTATAGAGGTTGTACAGTAACTAGTGCAAAACTTCTGGGTCTCACCATCTCAAGCAACCTTCAATGGAACACTCAATCGGTAATGAAGAAAAGGAACCTCCAGGCTTTACCAACTATGACAACTCAAGTGCGCAAAAAGAGATCCTGTGCAGCTAGTTTGCTTTTATATTACATGTATTCGTCTTGTCACTGAATATGCATGCCAAGTTTTCCACAAACTAACAGAACGCCTTTTAATTAGTGAGATAAAAAACAATTACAATCACAACTACATAGCCTTTTGCCAGCACGCAATGAAAATAAACTATCCCTAAGATCAAAAGAAGCTTGTTTTATTCAACCCTAATGCAGAACAAATTGACTGAAAAATAGTTTTATCATGTATAATGCAGCAGTTTTATGGATTTTGAACTGTTTATAGTTTTTACACATTTCAAAATTTTTTAGCTTTGTGTTTGTATATATATTCACTTGTACGGTCCGTAATCCAGTCCCTTTGCTGCAAAGGGTTTTAACTAAGCTATCTATATATCTATCTACACCCACAAAGTTACAACTGTAAACATGCAGTTGAAAAAAATAATTATCTAGTTTGTTAGGAATTACTGAGAACTATTAAACTGGCAGACTGACACAACAAGAGTGCATGGACTGTTAAAGTAAAAAATCAGAAAATAAATAATAATACAGTCCTGAATTTTAAAGTTATTGTATAAAGAGTGAAATTCTTTTCTAAAAAAAACTGATTGCATATGTATGATAACTTAGGGACTCCTTGGTAATCCTGAAGGGATTTTTTATTCACCTTTAGTTTGAATATTTATGTTTACATTGAGAACAATTACCTGAAAAAGCCAAACTAACAGTACTTGGTGAGGGATACTCCATATTGCGCATTCTCAGATAAACCATCAGATTTGCTGTCACCCCATAAAAGGTCATTCTTTCAAAACATTCTGTGGCCAAAATACATGTAAGAACAAATCTTTGCTTCCGGTTTCTTTGTTGATGTTTTTGCAGATCAGTCTCTGCATGGTTTTCCATCTCAGCATGTGCTTGGCGAATCACGTGTGCCCCTACATCATTCCTTCCGAGGAGATGTGTAGTCTCTTCCTGGTTATGAGCTTGCATACCAATTTCTTGCGAGTTCACACGTACCAAGCCAAACTAGAAGCAATTTCATACAGTTCAAAAACAGAATGTATCAAAATTCTTGAAAAAATCTAAGGTTATATGTACAAACATCAATATAATTTATGATGTTACTACATATATACATATTTATAGACTTAACTATGTATTTTGCAAATTAAACAACTAACCCATGATGCAAGCTAGCTTAAATAGTTTATGAAGCTGTCATGACGTTAAGTTTACATATATGTAACAGCAATGGAAAATTAATTTATTATATAATAACTACAACTTATCTAACTTACAACTTATCTTTACTTTTATCATAAGACTGCTTAATCAGCTTTAATGATTGTGTTGAAAACAGTATTAATTATTAACATATAACATATAATTGTAGTGTTCTCTTTCAATGTTTTAATCATATTTGGTTCTTTCATTAACATGCTCAAGTGCTTCTCTAAACCCTTGTAGCTCACTATATAATATACTCTCGAAATGTGATGCGCTTTATTAATCAATGTCCCATTAACGCTATATAGGACATTACAATTAAAAATAATATGTCAAAAATTCCTTCATATAGCCATGGCCCTTAGCTAGAAAGAAATCTATTGCACATGTATGTATGCAAAAAGGATGTACCTTATCCAAACAGTGTAACGATATACTATGTTGTTTATGTTGGGGTTAGGAGAGGGAACTAACACTTTTAAGAGATTTTTTGTTACCATCAACATTTAATAGTCCTCTATTAATAAGATATTTCACTTATTCATGTTTAAGCACTGATTTTTTCAACTATATTCCAATATAAAAAAACAGCTTTTAATTATCAACTTGAGTATATATAGTTTATTAATATTTTACTTGTACTGCATATCCAATTTATCTTTAGTAATATATAATTATACAATAAAGGAGATATAAAGTGCATTCTTATTGGTTGTGGTGATGCATTCTTAATATGAACAGATTGAGAGTGTGTCTATAAATATACATCGATAACAGCATACTATTCAATAATGCGGAGATGTACAGTTCATTTCAATTTAAAACATTAATTTTATAAGCAACTCAAAACATTTGTATAAGCTGGTTTGGTAGCTAGAGTTAATAATTATGTCATGGATGTAATTCAAGTAACACAAACATATTTCTCAACTGAATATCCCTTTTACTAATTTTATCATGAACTTAAATAAGTACATGCATATGGAAAGTGTTTATTATATTTTTTAGATATGTCCCAATGATTTGGGAAAAAAGTACAAACTTGAGAGTTTTCAATGAATCCAATACACTACTCGTATATCCCAACCTTATACATTTGCTAGATAGTTTAACTTTTGGATGATTTAATAATAATCATAAAAATGATGATTTTGAAGTGTTATTAAGTACAATACAAAATTACTTGAAAAATTGTTACATGATAAAACTGATCACAACAAATCCAATCACATGACGCACACTGAAATCAGTTTTTCATGCGTGTACCTATACACAGATCTAAAATTGATCTCATGATATCAATCATAGTTAGAAACTAGTTTAATTAATTACATCTATTTTGAAATCACTTGCAATATTGTATACTAATTAATGATTTTTCCCTGCAACTACATAATTTTGCTGACTAATTAATTTTTTTGTAATCACACTCTCCTGAGAATAAAAGTGCACTCATTTGAGATCGTAATCATATTATTTTAAACAGCCAATCATAGGACTGGGGAGGCTATAACACATACAGCCAATTTGAATCCACCAAAATATTATATGCAAATGGGAGCAATTAAGAAAAATATTTACTATTATAGCAAATATTTAGCTCACAGAGACTGCTTTAAAAATGAATATATGCAATTAAATGATAATTGAGCTTCACATTGATTGTGCAATTTTGGTCTGATATCATGAGTGACTTAAAATCAAATTCAGCTTAATTATTGTGCATTTCAATTGATTTTGGAATATTTCAGACTAAATTGCACTCCATGCTCATGCATGATCAGCTGTTCAAATTTACATACAAACACTAACAATCTTTGTCATCAACGATAAAACATGCAGTACAGTGAGAAACTGAGGCTTTTGCAGTTTGGAATTAAGATGATAATAACTTTGAAAAATGTTATGTTGGTTGATTTTTTGCAAACCTGGCAAATTGTTTTTAGGGTATTTAATGTTTACGTTACTTTACGTATACATGGTTAATAAATGAGCTTGGTTTATATATATGTTTATGTATTTACGCAAGGTACCTAGAGCTGATCGTCTTCTTCATTAATCTTGGTTCTAGCACTTTTGGAACTGTAAACTTAAGCTAACTCCGATAAACTCACATGACCATATATTCCTATTTAGGCGACTTAAAGTAAAATACCTTAGTTGACAATTGTGCGTTTATTTGCTTAGAACTGTCTTAGTTTATTTGGTCTGTCTTATATTAAAGCTAGACCAAGCATCGCGCATTCTTATCGAAGAAATCGAGCTCTAGGCTACACATTCATCCAGCACCCGTTTACAAAAAGGAAGTACTTAAAAACTCCTAGACAATCCACTCCAGTTGAGCATATTCCAAAGTTGTTTTCGGTTTGGATTGATAATTGATAGAATTCTTTAACAATGAGGGATTCGTTGTACGTAAATTTTTACAACTGCTTACCTTTGAACACCTTTCAATTGTACAGTGACTCGACGAATACAGTTCTACAAATCGTATGATCAAAAGCGAAACTCACTGATCGAATCATCGATGAGTTGAAGCCCACAGTGATACAGCGGTATTTCCCATTCCGATCATTTTTTTGTAGCTTTTTTAACGTTATTCCTCTGTTTTGCATTCCGCAGTTCTTCTGCGCACTTTAAAAAATCTTATATATGTACTAAAATTTCTCACTAATGGCTCAATTTGCGTAACGATTCATGTATTCGCCGACTAGAACCGATTTCATTTATTGGGAAACAAAACCTCACTCATCCCAGGCCCCTCGCAGAAAATAATTTTTCACTAAGCACTTGTGCAGGAATTTTTTGTGGGTTTGAATTTTTTTCACAAATCCTTTTGTTTTTATTTAGAAATGAAACAGGAGTTAAATTTCATTGGGCGAGCTTTATAATTTTTTATGATACACTGTGAAGGAGAACTGCGCGTGCTAGTAAGGGATAAGGTCAAAACAATGGTACTTCCTAGGAACCTAATTTAGGGGGTGGGGTATTATGTGCCGCCACACACCACCTTTTTTCAAAAATGCTAAATTTCAGGAGCAAATATCATGTTCAATAAAACAGTGCTTGCGCCAACGCCTTCTTTGTGGAGAGATAAAAATAAAAACCAATACCCCAAAATCAGGTTTTTAAGAAATCGAGCTCTCAAAAACCTCCCCCGACAAAATTGGGTTTCTTAAAAATGCCATTGTTTTGACTTCTTCCCTAAATGCCAACACCTTGGATCTGAAAGCAAGTAGAAAAGTATCTACGTTTAAGAACGTTTTAAAAAAGCACAGCAACAGTGTGTATGTTTTACGTTACTGTCTAGTATACATGTACTAATTAGTACCAGCAATACAAATCAACCATTTAGTAGATGAAACTGTTTCAAGAAAGTCAGTATTTAGTATTTTTCAAAATTATGCAGACGTTATATATTAGCTAAGTCTTTTCTCCACTCGTTTGAGACTTCAACATTGGGGGGTTGGGGCGAGTTCTATCATTCGCGAGTAATAACCACGTGACCATTCATTGCAAAATAATTTTTTTTTAAATTTGTGATCAGTTTCCTCAGGTATTTCTTTCGTTATATTTACAGGCCTACACAAGTCGGTTATATAACGGTAGCAATCATTTCATAGCATAGACCCTGCCAATGTGTAACGAAATATGTCATGCAAGTCGAATCAATTAGACACAGATTCTGTGATGAAGTATTATTCTCGCGTTGGATAACGTTCTATAGAACATTTCCAAAAGCATCTAAAATCGAAACTTAAAGTATAGGAGACGATTGTGCATGGTTAGTTCGAATTTAACTAACGATTAACTTACCTCTAAACTTAATATATAAGCCTATAGGAACCTTCAAGTTAGTCCCAACTTTATGAGTGGCTGTATATAAAATTACCTTTCGCTGCCGATTTATGTTTTACGCCTATCGTTTTTTTTGTCTATAATGAATTAAGAGAAAGTCTCATATCCATAACCTTTGTTGCCTAAGCCTCACTTCTTCAATACTTTTTACAAAAACACCTCGATAACAATAAATTAACTTTCTTTATTTACATTCGTTACCCGCGCAAATTTTTTGTATGCCAGTCGTTCTCCTCCGAAAGCAGCCAAACGTTCGATCCCGAAGACGAAGTGTTCGTTTGGAAATGTTCGTTCGGAATAGACTTGACTCCCGTCCTCTTTAGATGACCTATTTGTTCACAACAATTTTACTCGCGAATAATCGTTTTATAAGCTAGAGATTTTTAGTTGGTCGAAATAGTATTTACAAGCTTATTTTTAAGCTCGACCTTAGCTCTTTAGAAATTTAAAGTTTGTATAATTGTTCCCAAAACACCCCTAAAAATACCAAGGGATAAAAATTTTCCACCCTAAAAAATACCTCTCGGTTTTAAAATTGCCCTAAAAGATACCAATTGAAATCTGAAAATTTTCCCTTGGTAGCTAGCGGATCGGCGTTAAGTCCCCCCTTGATATGCAGTACAAAAGGCGCGCACGTAATTGGACGTTCGCCGAAGGACTTTGGTCTTATCTTCTTGTTCAGTACGCACGTTTGCTAAAACACAGGACAGCAAGCAGTCCAATAGATTCACGTTTGTAAACCCTAAAAAATACCAGGTTCTTGGTTTTAACACATGATTTCTTTTAACAACCCCTAAAACATGCCTGGCAAATTTTACCCCTAAAAAATACGACGGTCATACCTACCGTCCCAATATAGGGAGTACCCCCCCCCCCCCGGATAATGATCAATTACTAAAACTGTGTAATTGTAAAACTGGGCATCAAATTACCGAATACTATTTAAAGTTACAAAGGCTAATACAGATTTTAAAAGTTTGAGCAAGTGAGTTTTAGCTACTGCTACTAAGTGCTAGAATATTAACCCTTCATATCCCTCCCATATGAAACACACGTGATGATATGGAAATCATGCGTTCTGATTGGCTGTTACGTTTTTTACATCACCACATGTGATTGATATAGGTGATTGGCTGATACTGCGCTCTATTGTTCACCGACCTACTATGTAAATATCGAACTTAGTATGTGATAAAGAAAATCATCTCAAGCTTACTACTTCAGTCTAGTAAAAATTTTTAAAAAAGTTTGATAAGTTTTAGAGCAAATTTTTTAGATCATAAAACTGGTTTTTTTTTCGGAGTAAATAGTTGACTATCAAATAAGTTAAAGATCAAAACGCTTAGTTTTTTAACTTTTACCAATATAAAATGTGAAGTATTGAAGATTTTTCTAAAGTTTGCAGAATTAAGACCACTTGGAATTACGCCTTTAAGAACTATTGGCGATAAGATGCAGAATGGAGCTGCTTTTGCTGCTGTTGTCCTGACGACGTCGATTGTAATTTTGGAAAAGTAATTGACGTTGTTTTCTATGCTCTTCCTTCATTTCCTTCATTTTGTCTTTGAACTGATCGCAGGAGGCTTCTAAAAAACCGTGCATTTCTTCCTTGATATCTTTAATCCTCAATAACTTGCTGTGAACTGTTAAAATGAAAAGAAGAATAGTGTTAACTGAACCATGCCGACAAGAAAACTATTGCTGCTGCTCCTCCTAAATACTATAACTATTACGGTTTGTCGTGAGGGAGGCCTTCCCAGTGACGGATATTCACTCAGGGTCTTAAAATAACTGAGGAGAAGGTGCTGCCTTTGCTTCAATATCTGCAAACTTTTAGACCTTCGTGCCTTTTCGGATAAGGACGTCAAATTGTAGGCCCTGTCTCTCAGTCTCCTGTCAGGGGACTTAAAGGAACCCACAAGACTTGTCGAAAAAGAGTATAGTGATCCCGGTGTCGTGGCCAATGCCAACTACTAAGTGAGGCAGCTTTGAATGAGTATAAACTTGAGCCGTGTATACCGGACTATCTAAGAACCTCAATACCAAAGTCTGCTGTATTACTTTGTAAACAGATGCTGAAAAGACCTGATTTGGAGCGCCTTAATGACATACAGTTAGACCCCGATAACTCGAACTCGGAAAACTCGAAGTTCCTGCTTATTCGAAGTAAAGTTAATTTGGTTTTGCCCAACTTTTCTTAGTCATTTTACCCGGGATAATTCGAAGTCTCCGCTAATTCAAAGTAATTTCTGGTCCGAATTTTATCCCGATAATTCAAAGTTACGTTTGAAAAAGAACAGACGCTGTCGGAAATTGGTTATTTATCAAATAACTACATCCTAAAAAAAGTTCGTATGTCGACACCAAGGACTACAACATAAGCAGTTTACAGTGCGTTTTAAAGTCCCTTTATGCGGATGTATTGAATTGTTGACGTGATGAAAACCCATAGGCTCACCATCTTTATATTTTTCACCATTATACTTGTTTTTTTTTCTTAGATGTTTGAATAACGTTATGTTATGAAAACATTTGAAATATGTCCAGAGACGACAAACTGCTCACTAGTATAGTGAAAATAGAGCAAACAAAGTTCTTCAAGGGTGAAAAGGGCGTCTCTATTCTTGACTCCTATAATTCACCATTCAGCCACCGATATCGATAATTCAAATTTTTTGCATTTCCCGCGCTTAAAACTTCGAAATATCGGGGTTCAACATCTGCGACGGAAGCAAAAAATCATTTGGGTGAGCACAATTGAAATTTTAATAGCTTGTTACAAGATCTGAAACTTCTATTCAAAAGTTATAATAGTTAATCAAAAATTTGTTTTTGGGGGGGTGGGGCCGGCCAATCAAACCAAATTATTGGGAGGCCAGGGCCCCCAACCCCCCCCCCCCCACCCCCCAAGTTCCGCCGCCCACATCCAACTGTATGTATGTTTATGTATAGTACTACTATTACTACTCACCAGCCTCTATTTTGCGCGGTCGAGTCCTTCGAAAGGCTTCATAAATTAACCCAAGGAAGGTGAAAGCACCGAATGCCAATAAAATATAAAACAGTGTATTCTTAAACATGGATGAGTTTGCGTCAAATATTCCCGTTGAGACTTTTTTTTCTTTAGAGCTCTGAGATTCCACCTAAGATAAGAGTAGAGAAAAAAAAATCGCTGTAAGTACATTGAGCCATAATACCACCGCAATCTTCTTTTCTGATATCATATCATATCATTTCAGAGCATATCGTATCGTGTCACGTATGTCAACAAAACACTCTCTTTAATTGATAACATAGTTAAAAGGCCAAAACTGTTATAAAAATTTTAAGGAAACCTGCACACCAAAATTTGTTGCTTATATATTTAAAAACATTAGCACGGAATTGTCAAATTGTACTTTCTAAAGCAAATCATTGTTAGTATTCTGCAAAAATGAGTAAGGAAAGCATTAGTCAATTCCAAGGAGGCCGCCATGTTGTCGACGTCTGACGTCACAACGTGAAACTTTCAGAAGAATCTGCCTTGTTTGGACTGTTTCACTGCCTCGCAGTTCTTGTTAAACTATTCAAAAGGATAGAAAACGATTTCCTTTTTAAGCAATTTAACAGAATACTTTTATTTATTCGATAACAAACTGCAGTTTCACGTTTTTACGTCAGTCGTGGATGCAACATGGCGGCTTCCATGGTTGACTTTATGTGGTGCTTTCTTAAGCCATTTTTGCAGAATATTAAGGAAGGAATCGTTTTAGAAAGAACGTTAATGATATTTTAAACATGTTCGAAAATAATTTTGGAGTGTAGGTTGCCTTTAACTGATCTAAACGTTTTCGACTTACATATCAGAATGCAATTATAATATCACATGTCATACCAAGTATCATATGATACTAAGGGAATAAAACAGCATCGCGCGTGTTTCTAGACAGTTTTAGAAAATGGGTATGACGTAAGAGGACACGAGGAAAAAGTTGAGAGAAAACGAGGCGAAGCCGAAACACAAGCGATGCTGTTTTATCCCTTTTAGAAAATAACTATAGAGATCTTGAGCTGTGTGACGTCAAATCCATTTTCTATTCTCTCATAGAAAATAGATTTGTAACCAATCAGAGCACGCGTTACATCAGAATTATTTTCTAAAATACAAATATCTTAATAACCGAGTGTGAGGTCTGTGCGGGGAAATACTTGCCCAAGGTCTTTCACTGTGTGAAAACCCGAGGGTAAATATTTTCCCGGACAAACAGAGCAAAAGAGGTTATTAAGAAATTTATTACATGGCTTCAGTTGTAGATCAGTTAAAGACACAAACGATTATCTCTGCGCGGTCACGTCAGCGAGAAATCGGTCCGATAACTTCCCGGCCCTGTATGGGAAGTTATTGGACCGATTTTCGACCAATCAGTGCGCAGGATTTGGTTATTGGTCCTAGAAGTTTGACTTGCCATGTAAGAATAAGTTCTATTATTTCATGTCATATCACCAATTGATATCATATTAAACTGTAGCCCCTTCTCTCTCATGTCATATATCAAATATATGATAAGTAATAATAAGCCATGTAATAAATAAGTTTTATTATTTCATATCATGTCACCAATTGATATCATATTACTCTCTCATGTCATATATCAAATATATATATCATCGATTATATCTTACAATACTATACCATATTTTATTATTTCATGTCATATCATGTATCGACATTATGTATAGTACTGTACTCCTTCTCTTTTTTATATCTTCTCTTGTCTTCTCTTTACTTCTTTGTCTTTCCTTCCCTTTCTTCCCCTCTTTATTCAAGTCTTTTCTTCTCTTTTACGTAGGTTAACACAACTCATTTAAATATAATCTTAAATAACTCTAACTTTTTGAAACAACTCTTAAATGCCCCAGCTATTTTGCAAGGGTGTTATACTTATATGTTTGAAAAGTAATTCAATAGCTTTTCAACAATTAATTAAATTTTAAATATATAAGGAAAACTTAACGGCATTTCCGTTGGAAAACGTGCGCTCGCTCTTTTGAACTACACGCTTTTTTATAAGAACAACTTTATAAGAACAATGAGGCTGAGATTGGCTAAAATAAGAACAATTTAAGAACAAGCTGAGGCTTGGGGCCGAGTTTTTAAAAGTGTTCGGAAAGGTCAAAACGACAGTTGGTTCGATTTTGTCCGGCACAGAAATTGAGAGTACTTTTAAGTACTTAAAAGCTTAAAAGCTGTAATGTCGCTAATACAGCGGAGTTCTGTGAGAATCAGCAGACGTAACTTAATTCGACCAAGGTAAAAGTTTGAATATGCAACCAATCCTGGGATAGTCACTGGAAATGAATCAGGGGATGAATTGATCAAGAGTACACCCGTCAAGCAATCCGTTTTCAAATACATGTATTGCAATTTTTTATCGATTTGAACCACGCATAGAAATGAGAACAAATTAAAAACAATTTGAGGCTCAAATCGCCAAAAAATTAGGAACAATAAGCCTCGGCCAAATTTACTGGTTCTTATTAAAAAAAAACGCGTAACAGACAATAATTGCGTTCCTGTAGGTTCTCCTCCCCCGCAAGTAAACTAGAACAAAAGCCCTAAACGCTATAATTAGCCCCGTGGGGGGGGTGGGGGAGGAGAGTAGGGGGAATCTTTTTTTTGTTCTTGTTTT
>JAOBAT010141996.1:0-11483 GCA_026413305.1 Hydrozoanthus tunicans
GAATAATTGTTTTATTAAATTTAATTAGTTTTCTAAACTCTTCCATACTTAAAAACAACAGCTAAATTTTATTCAGAGCCTATTTTTTGGCTTTGCAAACACTACAGTCAGTTTTCATATTTGGTGAACTCCGAATATGAGCTGATAACTGAGATTGAATGAACTAATCAGAACGCGCGAATCGCAATATTCAAGATTGAAAATTTAATAAATGTTGTTATAAAATGTACATGTGTTTTCCAAAATTAGTTTGATCCAAGGGTTCTTTAGCAGGCAACTTGTAAACAAACCCGAAATGTGACGTTCACTTTGTCCGTGAGTTTTTGCTATTCTCTGTCGGCGGCTAAAAAAGTGTTTTAACTGAAGGCTATCTAGTTGCTAGGCATTTCCGGATCTTATTTACTAGGAATTTCCGGATCTTATTTGAAAATATCTTAAGTTTCAAATACAAACTATTACAAAAGAACAAATGATAATAACAATTTAACTATAAAAAATGAAAGCTGTAAAGGGGATGTGAAATAAAATTGTCTTTGGCTATGTCTGAATTTACACAATTTTGACGTTTGTCCAAGAAATTTGCTATTCCTTGTCAACGTATCAACTAAAATGCTTTAACTGGTGGATTGAATCTCCATTTCAAACCGCATTTTTTAAACCGGGGGGGGGTACTTCAAGGTCAAAACGGTAGGAATGACCGTCGGAAACTTCCCAAAAATACCCTAAGATTAGAAATACCAAGAGATGAAAATTGTCCCAAAAAAATACCTCTCGGTTTTACAATGACCCTAAGAAAAACCAGTTGAAAGCTAGAATTTCTCCCTGGCTAGCTAGCGGTTTGGCGCTAAGTCCCTTCGTGTTGCGCTGAACGTGATATGCAGTGAATAAAGGCGCGCGCGTAATAGAACGTTCGCCAAAGGACTTTTGTCTTAACTTCTTATCAGTACGCACGTTTGCTAAAACACGGGACTGCAAGCAGTCCAACCAATAGCTAGGTGTTTTTAAACCCTAACAAATACCAGGCTCTTGGTTTAACACAGGAGTTCTTTTTACAACCCCTAAAAAATACCGGACTGGCAATTTTAACCCCTAAAAATACGATGGTCATACCCACTACCTGAATTATTGTCAGTGTTTTTTGTTGTTGCTGTATGCCAGGATTCCAACGCCTTTCTGACACATTTGCTTTCCTTAATTTGTCAACAACGTGCGCGTATTTAAAGTCAGTAGAATGATTTGAGTGATTGTTTGACTAGGCGTATTTGTCTAACGAAAATAGATAAGGAGAGCAAAAGACGGAAACCTTATAAATACGCGTTCCCCTCTCGTTTTGTTTTTTGGTTTTGATTGGCCAGACAAAAACAGAAGAAACAATCCTTTCAAGACCTCTTTATTATACGGTAACATGCAATAATACAAATATTCATATCATATCATATCACATGGTACCATGCAATATCGTTTATATTTACATCATACCGTATCACATCATGTCATATCGTGTTATGCCATATCATATATCAATTCCTTTACACCTTTTGAATCAAGCTATAAAAGGCGTGATGTTGAAAGCTGAACTTAATAGGAAACTGACCATGAGGCTACAGAGAGGGTATTTTATTTCAGCCAAAGGGCCTGAATGGCTTGTGAGTGAAGAAGTCTTTCTATTAAACAATTTATACTGTTGCAACAAAACGGCGGATGAGAATAGCCGTTTTTGTATAAACCTCTTATTTACCGAGTGCAAAGTCCGTACAAACCTTTTATTGACCGAGTGCGAGGTCTGTACAAACCTTTTATTTACCGATTGCGAGGTCTGTACAAAGCTCTTATTTACTGAGTGCGAGGTCTGTACAAACCTCCTATTTACCGAGTGCGAGGTCTGTACAAACCTCTTATTTACTGAGTGCGAGGTCTGTACAAACCTCTTATTTACCGAGTGTGACTGCGTAGTTCATATACAGAAAGACACCCACTAGGAATTTTTTTCATTCATATCATACTATATTACATCATATCATATCTAATAATACACCCAACAAAATTTCTCCAATCTGATTTGTTGAGAGCAGTTTTGCGTTAACACAGTGCAAATAGGTTAATTCAGTGCAAATACCCTTCGACTACATCTACGACTACAACTTCGACTACAATGCGACTACGACTTCGACCACGACTACGATTATTATTACGACTTCGACTTGGTGTACGACTACAACTTAATTGGAGTACGACTTTGACTACTTGAGTGTCACTACTACTACGACTACTGCGATTACGACTTCGATTTCGACTACGACGATTTGGAATACGACTACGACGACTTCGACTTCTACGGCGACTACAAGTTCTACGACTGCGAAGACTACTGCGATTAAGACTATGATAACAACTACTACGAATACAACACTACGACAGCACGAGGACAACCACTACTACGGTCGTTACGACTACTACGATTGCTACGACTGCGACTACTACCGTGAATACGATTACGACTACGACTTCGACTACGCGTGCGATAACGACTAATGTTTATGTCTTCAACCTCGACTACTAGTATTCTTGTTAATACTTCGAAGCTTGATCCTTTTATACAGTAACCTGGGAACTAGTCTGGATTTTCCAGGTCCAGCATTCCAAATCCTGCCGAGTGAGACTGCACTGGCTTCTTACTGGGACTGCAAGAAACAAGAAAGACCGCATTAAATACTGAGATAAACGATACTGTATACGGCTAGCTCACACGTTTCCAACGTGCTTGTCGACACACTCCTCATCATTTCTTGAAGCAAAGGCATACTCCGGGTCCTCGTCTTTAAGTCGCCGCAATTTAGAGCGATTTATTACGACTTAAGGCAACTTAAGGCGCCTTAAGGAAAAACGGGGGGGAAAGTGCAATTTAAGGCGTCTTAAGGCGATAATATAATGGGTTGAGAACTGACTGCGTCTTAGTGCAATTTAAGCCTACTTAAGGACCCGGAATAGGCTTAAGAAACCTGTTAGTTGCGCATGGTCGGGAGACAAGATGGCCGCGAATTTCTCATTAGGGCCCGCCAGTGTCAATTTTGTGTGCTGTAAATGCTTCATATTTACCTGTTCTTCTCATTTTTGCTGAGCTATTTGAAAACTATCTGTGTTTTGTGTTTATATACCCCGAAATGGATGAAATTACTATGGAACCCTTGATTCTCTATTTGATAAGAAGCTGGCTCCGTTACGAAAATCGCTTTAGGATCTCACCAACTCAGTCAGCTACTTGAGCGAAAGATTTGACACAATCGAGAAGAAGGTCAAGGATATGGAGATCAAGACAAATTTAGTCCAAAAAGAAAACCATCACCTCAGACTTGAAACATCATCTCAGTAGACGAAGAACTGAAATCTCTGAGTGTCTTTTCGATAAAATCAAAATTAAAATTACGCTTGATTTCCGAATATTAAACTTTTTAATCAATTTATATTAATGGGTTAATTCTTTTTTTGTTTTTTATTTTCCGCCGCTTACTACGTTTGTATTGCTGATTTTTGGTTTTCTTTTCTTGCTTTAATTTACAACTGTTTTGTCACGTATCCTTATATCAGTTTAAGTATTTACATCTTGCACTCCTGGCCTTAAGTATATCGTTAGTTAATGTCTAAAGGCCACTTGTCTTGATTAGCCCTTATGGTTATATACAAGTGGCCTTCACTCTTCAATCTGTAAATTTCTTATTTTTTATATATGCTTGTCATTTTTCCTGTCAATAATGAGTGTGAATAAAGTTGTTGTTGTTGTTGTTGTTAGACCTGTTCTCATTTACTTGATATTTCTTGACTATGTTCGACACGCGTTCGCGCGTGCAGCTAAACGTTTTTTTATTGAACTTGTTACTCTGTGCAGAAAACAATTGTTGCTTTATTTGATAAGGCGGTGTTTTTAATGAGCTGTGATACCTCGACAAACGGAACGAGAAGTAAAAACTAGAAACAAAACCAAATGCTTTTAAAAAGTAAAAAATGGGCATTCACATAGGCTCCTCCGAGCCCCTATAACGGGATTTAAACTACCGATTACGTTGAGACGCTCTAACTATTGAGTTACAGGAATTCATGTGGGGAACATTTAACATGGTTCTGTGGACGAAACAGTATTTATCCAATTTAGTAAATTTTCGCATGCTTGAAGGCGCTTTGCAATGATCACTTTACACATAACCCCATTTAGGTTTTACACCAAAGCTGTCCAAATATACTGGTGTTCTTTTTACCGACCCCGAATCTGAGTGCACTTTAGCGAGAAAGAAGATCACCCAAATTATCAACCCCGACCAACCTGGCCGGGGATTGAACTTGGCACCTCAGGGTGAGGAGGCAGAGACCGTTAGTACCACTGCACCAACCCTCCTCCGTGTTGCAATAGAACAGGGTTGTATCAAGGGGTGGAGCAGGGGGGAGGCAGTAGTATAGTAGGGATGGAATTACCCTTAAATTTGCGGTACTAAAGGGGTGCATGCATAAATTATTTTCGAGGTGACGTCATAGCTCATGAATAAAATGCGCAGCTAGCATAAACTACCTCTGGGATGACGTCATATCTCATGAATGAAATGCGGCAGAATTAGTTATCTCCCTTGTATTCAAAACTCGTGATATGAATAAAATGCGTGCATAAATTATCTCTTTTGTTGTAATTAAACAAGATTAATTAAATAATTAAAAAATTTAATAATTTTAACGGTCGTTATTAAAAATAGCGTCACCACCACCACCACTAACTACGTTAGACCATGTGTTAGACTATATAGGCTAGCTAGCTCACAATGTTGCAGGCTTTTTGTTTGAAGCAGTTATCAGGCAAGGCCTGTACCGAGTCTATTCTTGTCAAGAATAATGCAGGTCAGTTAATTGTTTTAGTTGAAGTTCCGACTCAAACCACGTACTTTGTCGTTCATTCATTCCGTCAGTTGTAGCAATCAAGTGTTTTTATGTAAACGCAAGACCTTCTGACATTTCAGTTGTAATTCTCGTGTTTTTAGTTAAATTTCTCAAACTCTTACAATTTCATTTCTTAAATTTGTTATAAATAGCAATAATTCATTTAAGTACGGGATTTGCAGCAAGTTGTATTAAGCAATTCGGTTGTTTCACGGAGCTCACAAACAGCTGTTTATAATTACAATTTGTTTATCACCTCATGCGACCTTTGACACGATTTCGGCGATGACAGTTTCTATTTTTATCAAATATCAAAAATTTACAGCCATATCTTAAAGAGCATATGACATGGTTTCAGTTTATTGGTATTCAAAAAAGATTGTTGTCCGAAACACATTTCAGCAAAGTTTCAAAAAAATTCGATTAAAAACCAAAGAGTTACGGCTGTTTTAGTTGAGGTTTTTTCCCATAATTTTTGGCATCCTAGTTTAGTGGACTGGGACGAGAACCCAGGTCACCACTACGTCATCTTGTTGGGAAAATTCCCGCGTTCGTCTTCGTCTCAATAATTTTGTTTAACAGCAAACAAGTGAAAGAAAACGTTGTATTTCGACTGTTCAGAAGAACTTGGTTACGAGTCAGGTAACTGGAAAAGCGTTGAGGAAGAAATAATTTATGTGAAAACGAATGGCAACACTCTGTGAAAGTAACAGCGGTGAGATCGAAACGTAGTTAGAACCGTACAAATTATTCCCTTGAAGAACCAACTCAGATCTCCAGGTTATGGCATGTCAAACAGTAAGAAAGCGACGATTTAAATTGTTTGAGAACAATAACGTTAGCAGATCAAGAAGGGTTAATTCCTGTACAAAACTGGTTCTTAAAGCTTGCATGTTACGTTGTGAATTTATTGCATGGATAAAGGTAAATTTTCGTCTCTAGAAAATCAAGGATTGTTTGAGTCTTTGTTGATTTCTCTATCTCTGGTTGTTAAGTGAATGGAAGACTCTTGAAGGAAAAGATGAAAGTTTTGCCAAATAACTTTCATAAAAGTTTTATTAGTGAAAATAGAAAGCACTTATCCGGTGGGTAGCTTATCCAGGCTTCGTACAACCGGGCCCAGGTGTTCAAATATCAAAGCTGCAAGATAAAGAATCTCATGATCAGCGGTGCTTTTGAGTACCGTTGGTGTATGGAAGTTAATGAAATTCAAGGGCAACTAGTCTTTGATGGCTCTATAGAACAACTATATTGTGCAGCAACTAGTGATCGGTGACAGAAAGATAGAACTCCTCTGTCACTCAAGTCCTAACTTATCGAACCCAAAACTTGTATTCAACAGCAATTAATGAGTCCCCACGACAAAATCCAGATGATGCCAAACGGAAAAAGTAACACCAAACAAAATATTTAAAACATTTACCAATCGGTTAGCGACAAGCTACAACCGCATCAAAAACCAACCATCACAATCGGCGTCTAGAACAATAATAACCAAGTGTTTATACCAGAAATAAGTCAGCTAAACCAATTGTAAAAAAAGAGTGTTTTGACAATAAAACAAGGATAGTATCAATGTCTAACCACAAAATCAATAAACGCAAACAAAATACCGGCCAGCTTGTTAATGTTGACAAACTACTTTGAACAGCCGCTAGCACAAAAACCTTCTGGCAATCAATTTCACGACTGAAATTTCGGACTCCGAAGCAACTTAAGGTTCTATACAAAGGCAAACGTCTAATGAAATTGGCATTTAGATGTTCCTACACACAAATAAACAGAACGAAATATTCCTATGACACGCACTTCAAATCTTGCCATTCTCCAGGAGTTTAAATTGTATATAACGGCTCAGAAATGCATAGCTTTTATATTACTGCTCATCGCATCATCGTGCAGTAAAGGCCCTGTTACACGAGACAATTTTTTCAGCAACTTGCAACGCAACGCCGTAGCGTTGCAAGTTGCGGAGAAAATTTCGCGTGTAACATCCCTCTCTGCGACTTGCTACGCAACGAAAAATTGCGAAGCAAGTTGCAGAGAAAGTTGAACCATCTTCTACTTTTCGCAATTGCGAAGCCAGTTGCAGCGTGTAACATATGCTTTGCGACATGCTTCGCAACAAACTGTCGCTACGCGAAAAAGCCAATCAAATCAGAGTATTGTAATTACGGCGCGCGCCGGAGTAAACAAAGATGGCGGAAGTTGATAGAAAGGAAGTAAAGCTAGGAGAAAACGAGAAAGTTGAGCTTTTAAACTATTTGAAGGAGCGGCCGTGTTCACGGAAAAGCGGAAACCGGACGAGACAAGAACGACAAAAAGCGAGTGAAGAGCTATGCGAAAAGTTCGAGCAGACAGCGGAGGCATTAAAGAAAATCGTTCAACCGCTGCGAACTTCAATGCTGCGCGAAATTTAAAGAAGTATCGTTTTGTCGCAGGCAACGAACGAGATCATTACGAGTTGCGAAAAAAATTGCCCGCGTCTGACATCTCACAGCAACTTGCAATTTTTCCTTATCGTCAACATTGCGTTGCAAGTTGCTGGAAAAATTGCCTCGTGTAACACGGCCTTAACGGAATGTAACCCACCAGCACCAAATATAAAGCAAATGCTGTATGAATTAGTACTAACTCTTAAGTAAGATCTTCCCAAATAAAAACATTTAAATCGTACAAATGAGTATACGTCCCCAAAGACATACTTGTTAAAGCAAATTTACGTAATTTAAAATCACAAAGGAAACCAAAAAAACTTTGAAATACGAGCGATGTAAGTAATACTGCGTAATGCGCGTGAGCTTTTTCTCCCATGTATAAAGCCTTCGTGACAACTTCAGATCTTCCGGCCTTATTCCAAGCAAAGTCTGGGTTTATCAAAATACTCATTATTGAAATGTGCAGGTCACAGCGAAACGCTTTCACCAGGAGCTGGAATTAGAAAATCACAAATCGCCCAGTTTGCTCTCAATTGTAAGGCCTAGGGAGCTCGTGCATCTTTTTACCAGAAGTAAAACTTGTGTTTTGCAGTTTCTCTTATATGGATACCCAGCTACACAACATCGCCTCTAAATTGGGGCTTCTCTTGCCTCTTTTCGTAGCGCTATTGCTTACTCTAAACGCTGTAACTCTTCAAATTTTCATCCAATTCATTTTAACTCGTTTACATGCGCGCATGTGCAAGGAATGAGTTATTGCAGTGTGGAGAAAATATCCGTGGAGTTTTAATTGTGGACAGATATAGATTTAATCCAAATCACGTGATTCCTTTTGAGCACGAGGTGACAGCCATCTTGTTTGCACACCGTTTGCATAATCATTTTCAGCACAAGACAATACAATTTTCTGACATTAACTGAAAAGAAAAAATTATGTTTTCGTATTAATAAACTTTCTTGTTTCATGTACCAAGTACTGTGATCGGGCTGATCAACAGCTTGATTTGCTTCCAGCTTCGCACGAGTCAGTTACGAGTGTCAGGATGGCTAAAATTGACCTTTGTAATTTTAACCAACGAACAAGCGATAAGTATCTTGACCGCTTCACGCAGCTCAAACAGATCTCGCATGAATAGTAATACATTCTGTTCAAACCTCGACACGCAAAATAAAGGAAAACAACAACAAAAAATAAAATCAGTCAGAATTGAGCCAAAGACGAAAGCCATTTTTACTCACTCCGATATATGGTCTCTGGCGAGCGTCAACACAACCATCACAAAACCCCATCAAACTGCTCAAGACCGAAAACCATAGGGACTCTACTTTATTTTAAAATCTATCTTTATTTCGTGTTTTAGAATGCACATGAGGAAAATATACTCTTTATGGAGAGAATTTTCTGTCTAGCTGTGGACCAACTCGTAAAATTACGACCTGGGATTTGATAAATAATAGGCTTGTTTGTTCATTGTCTTAAAAAACAATTCAGTTCAATACTCACAAAAAATATTACCCAAATATTAATGAGTCGGCTCTTAGCCCCTTTGATAAACTTTGCAGAAAAGTGTTTTTGACAACGATCTTTTCGAAAACCGAAGAACTGAAACCATGTCAATAAGTTAAAACTCGACAGAAAACGGAAATGCAAGTATGCTGCGAAGATTTTAGGCTCTTCTTGTCTGGTGATTTATTTTTAGTTAAAAGTCTTGACTTATCAGTATCTCTGTGAATATACTTTCTTGAGTGGTGTCTCTTTTGAAAGAGTCGAAATTTCCCTTCAAAGAGCGAAAAGAGGACATATATAACAAACCCGATAATGGGTCAAAAACAACCTTTAGAACACAAAAGCCCAAGCTAAGCTGGAATATTCCTAAGTATCAAAAGCAGCAGCCACGTGCAGTCGCCGACTGCCTATTTTTGAACTTGGAAACATCAACTTAGCTTCGCTAGCTTTAGAGGGCTTGCCCGAGATAAAAATAGAAACATGATGTACCATGAAAACAATACGATCATACACTAACCAATCACGACGAACCAAAACCGTTGCTATTTTGCATAATCAACACATTTGGCGCCATTTTAGAAAAACGCCGATAAAATCAGTTTTATACCAAAAGAGATATATATGCAAGCTTCTGACTGGCTCCGCATTTTGTTCATGAGTTAAGAATACAAAGGAGATAAAATTAATTCCGCCGCATTTTATTCAAGATCTGACATCATCAAGAGATAATTTATGCAGACACCACATTGGTACCGAAAAAATAAGTGTAATTCCATCACTACTTTACTACTGGGGGTGTGCCTCCCTTCCCCTCCGAAGCAGCAATGTATAGTAACAAATTGGCATTTATACTAGCTAAAGATTGGTGTTTGAATGCCAAGAAAACAAAACAAGACGCAAAATGTGTGCCACTGACGAAGATGTTTACCTTGATGGGTAAACTCGACCTTTGAGCTAAAAGATAACTACTATCAAAGTTGGATAAAATGTAAATTGACTTACCAGCATACAGAGCTCCAAAGAATGTAAAACAGTAATAAAACAAACTGAAATAGAGATAGAAAAACAAATGAATTTATTTCCTTACGTGAATGTTATAAGCAATCTCCTTGCAACGTATATTGTACAGTGCAATTCATTAAAATGTAGCACAATGCATTTCAGTGCAATGTAGTGTAATACTGGATACGTTCCGTTGCAATTCGATTCTAAATACAGGCTAAATTATACTTAGGGGGACCGCTATTCATTGATTACGTTATTTTGAGTTAGGTCAATTGGAGTTGTGTTGTCTAGCTTGCAAGTGTTATAAACTGTTTGCTTACCTGTCCAAATGCTACAAATCCAAAAATCTAGAAAGAAAGAAGAAATATTCTTTAATATGTCGACAGGAAAACCCTTAAAAGAGATCATTCTTGCTGCTCGGTTTCACAACTCTTAGATTTTCGTTGCGAGACCTTTGTTTAGTTTACGAGCTACATACATTCCGCAGCAGTTGAAAAATGATGCTGATTATAACGTATCATCAGCGCATTCATTCAAGGATTGGTATGCTTAGAAATCCCGGTGCATGGATTGCGATGGATGTATGGCCATGAATGGATGTATGGATGGCCATGGAGGGATGGATAAGTGAATGGATGGATGGATTGCAATGGATGCATGGATTGCAATGGATGTATGGATGGATAGATGGCCATGAAAGGATGTATGGATGGCCATGGATAGATGGATGGATGGCCATGGATGGATGGATGGATAGATGGATGGATGGCCATAGATGGATGGACAAATGGACTGCCATGGACGGATGGTCATGGATGGATGGATGGATGGCCATGGAGGGATGGATGGCCATGGATGGATGGCCATAGATGGATGGACAAAGGACTGCCATGGATGGATTGCAATGGATGGATGGTCATGGATGGATGGATAAATGAATGGATGGATGGATTGCAATGGATGCATGGATGGATGGATGGCCATGAAAGGATGGATGGATGGCCATGGATAGATGGATGGATGACCGTGGATGGATGGATGGATGGATGGATAGATGGATGGATGGCCATGGATGGAGGGATAGATGGAGGGAGGGAGGGATGGATAGATGGATGGATGGCCATGGATAGATTGATGGATGGCCATGGATGGATGGATGGTCATAGATGGATGGACAAATGGATTGCCATGGATGGATGGCCATGGATGAGTGGGTAAATGAATGGATGGTTGGATTGCAATCGATGCATGGATTGCAATGGATGTATGGATGTATGGATGGCCATGAATGGATGTATGGATGGCCATGGGGAGATGGATGGCCATAGATGGATGGACAAATAGACTGCCATGGATGGATGGATGGTCATGGATGGATGGATAAACGAAAGGATGGATAGATTGCAATGGATGCATGGATTGCATTGGATGTATGGATGGATGGATGGCCATGAAAGGATGTATGGATGGCCATGGATAGATGGATGGATGGCCATGGATGGATGGTCATGGATGGATGGATAAAAGAAAGGATGGATAGATTGCAATGGATGCATGGATGGATGGATGGCCATGAAAGGATGGATGGATGGCCATGGATAGATGGATGGATGACC
>JAOBAT010142007.1:0-11482 GCA_026413305.1 Hydrozoanthus tunicans
CCTCCCTCTCCTACTTTTAACAATGATTTTATCCCAGCAAGAATGTAATGGACTCTCGATTCCTGAAATTCTTTGTTTTTGTTTTGTTCTATGCTTACAATAAGTACAGTGAATGTCACGGTGGTATCTATTTGCGTTAACGTAATGTAAGGATTTTAGACCAACCGTTTTCGTTGGAACCAATTTGGAACCCCCCCTCCTAGAAATCCTGGCTACGCCTCTGATAACTGATGATTTAGATTTTATTGTGTGTTAATTTTATTTACTTTTATCTTTTCCGCCCTGCCCCGATCAGCCGTATATATTTTGTAATAGGGAGTTTAAGAGTTAAGGTCGGCAACATCGACAACAACAGCCTACAAAAAACAGACTTCTTGCTTGCTTACCCTTTTCAATCACGTATGGCTAGTTTGCTCGTTCTTATGTCCGAGTTACGCTTTGCGAATAAAAAAGGATGAGAGTGATTGGTTTAAAAGTAAAAGAAGATTAGCATAATTTTTCTGCAGGTCGTTCTTGTAGTCGCAAAAACTTCAAAACTGAGCTTTTCACGTTGTAATTTTCAAGTCGACGACGTGCAGGTGGCGCGCACGGTGCATTCCAACGTGCAGCTATTGTGTTCACCATTGTTTTCTGCCGTCGTCGTCGGCGTTGGCGTACTCGTATCTTAAACTACCTATTTATACGTTGACTGAGGCAGAGCGGAACACGGCCTATCGGTAAACCATAACATTGTTATGAGATTTTGACCGTGTTTAAATAAAGGATTCGTCATAATCATCATCACCACCATGAACACACAAGCATAACGACTCCGCCAGTAATCAGATTTAAGATCAAAACATCTAACAAAGTTCTGGTGATCTATAGAAAGTCCCTAGTTTTTCTCGGGCAACAGAGGAGTCGTCGTTGTTACGATTGTCATCGCCATTACATGAATCGTAGCGTAAACAGGGTTCGTACGAGCCCTTTAAAATGTTTTAAGCCCTGGGAATCCCTAGAAAAGCCCTGGAAAATTTCATAGAATCTTATCAAAGAAAATCTAAATTCACGAAATGATGCGTTTAAAGTAACAACTAATAAGTTGTGTCAAGTAACAACTAAGATTTTAAGACTTGACTTTTGCATGTCGTTATAATATTAACTTCAATAAATACCAGTTTTCCTGACATTAACTATTAAAACGTTATTTAAACATGTGATTGTGAACGTTTCTATTTACATTCTGGGTATAAAAAGCCCGTCTTGAAAAGCCCTGGGGGGAAAAAACAACAAAAAGCAGCGGTGGAAACCCTCGATTTTGGAGTTCTGAGGGTGTACGAACCCTACATGAAGATGATTATAACGACAATGATTTATTTCTTATCATATAATGATGCTAACACAACAGTGTAGGATTAGCATCAAGCTGATGTCGCAAGTTTAGTTGAAGAGTTCGCCAAGAAGCCTTGAGCTTCCAATGCAGCCAGTGTCACCACTGTCGTGGAAAAAGATTCGCTACCAACATAAGGAGGTTTTCAAAAAACGTCTGTAAATCCATTGCATGTATAATTGCTTAAAATCTTGCAGCATTAAAATGAGTCGGAAGGACTCTTGAAGCAAAAGCACAGAACTAAGAACAATAGGTACCTTATAAGAACATACTTCGTGTAACCAGGAACCCTTTGTCCCGGTGTTACGTTATCTTGGACACGATCTTTTTGTCTGACATAAAAAAGCAAATTGGAGTTATCGAAGTACTCTACAAGTTTAGAAGAATTACTGAAACAAAGACAAGCGTAAGAAAAGCCTCAATCAAAAAACTTAAGATATACGTGTTATTGAAAATTTGAATAGAGAGCACGATTCTGGTCAGTTTCTGGAGCAGTCGTGGTCTTTCGGGCTTCGATAATTAAGAAAAAGTCGTCTCGCAAAAAAAATATATTTGACTGATCGAATTTAACTTAGAATTATGCTTTATGAACAGTGCCTCTAAGCCTTCATTTTGGTGAGTTTCTTGAAAAATCGAATTTTCTCGAGTCGCACGCCGTAGGCGATTCTTCTGCAAACTCGCTCTTCAGCCGAATTAATGTTTTGAAATATAAATGAAATGCAAATTTCAACCAAGTTCTAGCTTTAAAACAACTTCTCACAACCATTTCTTGCTTCACTTTTCCCTGAAAAAAGATAGAGTAGTATCCGAAACGTCGGGGTCTGGAGATTCCAAAAAAAACTTTTTTACCTTCGGTAACTGAAGAAACAGTAATGCTTTTGCTATAGAGTTTTTTAATAACAGTCAGATTGTCAGGAATATTTTGCGCATGGTGTAGTCCCGGTTGAGCTCAACTGAATGTTAGTACCTTTCTGTTTACAAGGTTATGCAAATTTCTGCTTTTCCTTAAAAATGACTTTGAGTCAGATATTTAGGATGTGACAATTATAGAAATAGAATACCTCCGTTGTTTTCACCAGCACGAGTATGGCAATTTCTAAAGATACGTTAGTTTTTGAAAAAGTTCTTCACACTTGTTTTTGATATACAGACTTGGTGAAGCTGAACTGAATATTTAAAAGCTGGTTTGCGGGGAAATCAAAACCATTTTGCCGTAATTATTTTGCTTGTTCAAAACTCTTAGAATCCAAACTTGGATTTACAGGCACTCGGATGAATGTTTATATGGGGCAGCGACTTTTCGTTAGGGAAAACATACTCGATAACTAGTCGGTAAATGTTGTGTTACTATAGTGGCGTTGTAAATCAATACAGAAATACTTATTGTGACTACTATTTCGAAGTAAAAATGTTTTGACAGAAAATATAGTGCTTAGTTTTAAAGTGTAAACGTTTTGTAATGTAACACCAGCTTTCAAAAGAAGAGTACTAATGGAGCATGCGCATTTCACTTTCATTAATCCCATAAGCACAGCACATTTAAATTTTGTGACATAAATAGTATAAACAATGAGAAAGTTGTTGGGGCATTGCGGGAGATGCCCCACATTAATACTCAACCACGGACCTATTGACAAAACGTTGAGCATGCTTGTTAATGACAAGCACAGGAGACTCGTGAAAGCCCGTCGCTGTGGTGTGCGACAGCAGAGGAAGGGGGCTGCGGGGCTCGCACATGACTTCTGCAGCTTAGAGTGCCCAAGTATTCTGGTTCACCCTCAAGTGGCCGGGGAACTTACTTCTCCCATCCCCCATTTTTGGTTACTTAAGGCGGGAGTAGACCCAAAACGCGCTTTGTGGCCACTTTTCCTCCTGTTTCTAAGCGTCTTACTTAAACAAGTATGACTGTACTACGGGGCCAGAAACTGGTACATCACAATAATGTTTACAGTATGTAATGGACAGCTAGAGTTACTCTTCAAACACAGTTTTGTTTACTTATTTTGTGTCATGAGTAACAACAAAGACTACTTTAGCTTGAAATCTACACTCTGAACTTTGGTTGTTTCCTCGCGCTTACATTTTACTTGACGGCCCTTAATTTACATTTGATTCTCGCTCCCATAGACTGCCTGCTGATTCATATATAACTGCAGTTGTGTCAGTGGATAAAATTAAAAATAGATGTGAAAGAATAACGAAAAAACTATTTGTGTCGCAAGAAGCTGCTGTTGAAATTGAGAGAAAGACTCGAGGTCAGCAATTGAATTTTGGCATGATGCACTGCTTTTTATTTTGAGATAAGCTGTCCCCCTAAATAATCCCATGAGCACTTGTGGTCGGTCCCAGTCTCACTTTCGTTTCTAAAGTGGCGAATTTGCTTTATACCGTATGTGTAGTCATCGTTTCTGACAAAAAGTTATATGCTTTATTTATTCCCTAAGGTAGCTCAAGTGAGTGGATCATGGCCACTTTAGTCATATTGTTGAAAACATAGAAAATGTATAACAATGTTTTCGGTGTTTTAACTTGACTTCTCTCAATACATATTTATAACAAAGTATTTGTGTTGTACGGTACAATCAAGATATGCTCGTAGAATCCCTCAAGAATCAAAAATAAAAGTCTCACCGACTAAGTCAGCCGAAAAAGATTTCTGCTTATTACCACTATGCAAACGTTTATACCGATCTGATGCGAACTGACAGTGCTTTATATATTTTAGTCGTCCTCGCGGCTATGCATATTAACTTTGAATATTGGGGACTCCAATGTGTACGGCGCAACCTAAAATTGCTTCTATATTCTCTAAAAATCCAGAAATAACAAATTTTACTCCGTCAATCAATGATCAACAACTTAGGGTTGTTGTTGGAAGTTTTATCGCGATATGATGCGAAGGGACGGCTGCAGTTCTTTTAGTTGGCTTCGAAAGTGCATGTTAATTTTGAATATTGTGAATACCAATGTGTACGACGCAATCTAAAACTGCTCGTAAATTCTTTGTAAAAATCCACAAATCAAAAATCTAACTCGATTAATTGATGGGGAGTATCCCTTAGGGTCGTTGTGGGAAGTTTGATCTCGATATGATGTTGTCGGCTTCGGCTATGCACATTAATTTTAAATATTGTGAATACCAATTTTTAGTTTGAAACGTAATCAGTTAATTATTAATAAGCTCTAAGTGATTCATTGACTATTACGTCATTGATATTGGGTGTGAAAATAGGTACTTGGTCAGTTGCTAACGGTTAAGTTCCAGTTTAGTTGCACAGCTATCTTACGCTTTGTGTGCGAGTCATCGACCAAAAAAAGTTCGTTTCATTTATTTTTGTATATGTAGTGTAAGCTCAGTTTTAGAATTTAAGTGCAGATCTTGTGTTCAGAAATCATTTAGTGCTATTTTGTATGAATTGATGAGTATTTCGTTCATGTTTGCCGCTAGATTTTTGTCATGAGTAAAGATAAACTAGAATACTAGAATACGAGCAGTTGTATCACAAAGAACTGTTGTTACTATTTAGTATAGAAATACTCAAGTATTTTTCAGCATAGTTTCGTTTTTTCTTTGTATTAGTTGTTTATTCAAGTCATTTCATTTTTATCAGGATGTGTAGTTAATAACTTGTACGCTATCTCGCGCTATGTGGTTCATCTAAGCTCGAGTTATTTCAATTCATTGTTTTCAGTTCGAACCTACACTACGCTACATTACTTCCACGTCTTCTAATGCTACCAATTCCACCTTGTTTACGTCCTTTAATGCTACCAAGTTGTTATTAAAAAGATTGAAGTGCCACGCTCGTTGTGCTACTATTTTTAGAACTTGTGAAACTACGTGGATTTAATTAATTAAGCGGAGTTCGAATTGTGGTGTCGTACCGCGCTTACCTAAGTCTGTAATCGTCAAGTTTGAATGCATTTTTGGCGGTTACACCAATGTGTACGACGCAATCTAAAATTGCTCGTACATTCTTTGTAAGAATCCATAAATCAAAAATCAAACTCAGTTAATTGATGGGGAATATCCCTTAAGGTCGTTGCGGGAAGTTTTATTGCGATTTGATGCGAACTGACTTAGGGTTTTTTAAGAAACGTCGCCCCTCGACAAGAAGCAGAAGATTAGCAGCGTTTGTTGGCCAGTTCCTGGTTCAAAAGAGGAGACTGTAGAAAATACAAAAAATGTACTTTAATTTGAAGCGGATGTTGCCCCACAAATTTTATAATCAACTGGAGAGTTCTTTAAAGAGGTTTGTGAAATCTCCTTGGTCCAGGATTTCCAAGACTTTTTGGTATATCGGTGGAGTTGCATTTTCATCTACACTGCTATATTATGTTTCACTGGCGGTGGATTGATCTGTAACATTTCTAGACGATCAAGGAGCCTGCAAGACTTGATACAGAGGCAAGGCTGCTTTTTCCTCTACACTGCTATATTCTCCCTTGTCGATATTGGATTGATTTGTAGCAATTTTAGACGGTCCAGGAGCCTCCAAAACGTGGTAAACAGGCGGGGATGCCATTTCCTCAACACTGCTATATTCTCCCTCGATGATACTGGATTGATCTGTAGCATTCTTAGACGGTCCAGCAGCCTCTAAAACGTGGTATAAAGGCGGGGCTGCTTTTTCCTCTACACTGCTATATTCTCCCTTGTTGATATTGGATTGATCTGTAGCAATTTTAGACGGTCCAGGAGCCTCTAAAACGTGGTAAACAGGCGGGGATGCCATTTCCTCTACACTGCTATGTTCTCCCTCGATGATATTGGATTGATCTGTAGAATTTTTAGACGGTCCAGGAGCCTCTAAAACGTGGTATACAGGCGGGGCTGTCTTTTCGCCTACACTGCTATATTCATTTTCATTGATAGTAGTTTGACCTCCAACCTTTCCAGACGGTCCAGGAACCTCTAAAACGTGGTATATAGGAGGTACTACCTTTTCGCCTACACTGCTATATTCTGTTTCATTGATAGTAGATTGAACTCCAACAATTCCAGGCGGTAGAGGGGCCTCTACGACTTGATACACTGGCCACTCGGGCTTTGCGTACTCATAATTCTCTGGGAAAGGAATTGGTAGAAAAACATGAAAATGAAACAAGTAAAACTAGAGAGTATGAGTTGCTGAACCTTAAGGGCTCTCATAAGAGGTTTCTTGTTTTATTCCCTTGAGCAGAATTGTATTATTTGAAAGTATACAGGCTTACAAGCCTTTGTCTTTCAGAAATGAAATATAAAGTTATTTAAATCTTGTTTGAGCTGTAAACATTTGCTAACAGTTTGGAACATGAACAGCCAAACAGCAAATCTCCACCTAGCGCGAGATCAAGTTTAACTCATCAGCTAAGCTTTAACAATACATTTCTGTAAGCAACTAGCGACGGTATTAGTAACTAAAAAGCTAAATTTAGCTTATTTTTATGTTTATGTAGCGTAAAATATACAAAGAATAGGCATAACAACAGTTTTTGTGTCAAAATGTTAGAAAGCTAATCACCTGAAAAGCAACCGTTAAGGTGAACTGGCGTATTGAATCTTACATATTTATATAAATATGCAGCGATCACAAGCATCTACCTTCTCAATCTGTCACTAAATTAAAGTTGACATACACAAAATACATGGCGGGGTCATGTGTCGAGAAAGGGTGATGACCAGTGTGTGAAACAGGCATGGAATTTTAAGATCGAAGGTAGAAGAGGAAGACCGAAGTTGAGTTGGAAAACAATGATGGAGAGAGAATGTCGTAGGGTTGGTTAGAGCTTTGTGGACCAAGTGATCGAGTTATGCGGAGAGGTTGCGCCAGGTCATGGAGGAAGAGTCAGTGACCCCTTGAAAATTGGAAAAACTCCAGACTTAAATCAAATGATAATGATGATGATGATGATGAAGATGAAGATGACTCAATATCATAACATCGAACTCGTTGTATCATGCCTATGTTCACTCTAGAAGATAATGAGACAAATGTTCATTGTTACCTTGAGCAACCTGATTCGGGTCTTCAAAATCGTTTTCAGCGCTTTCCTTTTTCCTTTGTTTTCATTAAGCAAAAAAGAAAGTAGAGATTAATAATAAAAAATATCGGCTGCATATGTTGTTTCTACACTCTTTTGTCCACTAGAAGCTTTCACAATATAATCACTACTTGAGGTTGCCATCACGTTTACAAATTGAGTTTCTTCGGTTTCAAAATTTATTCATTCTCAGGAAGAGTTGAACATCTCACTCGTAATATTCATTTCGAAAATTGTCTATCCTGAAATACACAATTGTAGTTCCAGTTCCAGATAACAAATTGAAGGCAACCTTTTTGTCCGTTATCTCACTAGAGTAACGAAAAAGTTTTAACTTCACAAAGTTATATAATTATGCACAATAGAGCATGAGTTCTAGGCAAGTTCGCTGACGCCCCAACAGACAACTGCAGGCTCATGCATAGTCACTAGTACTATTTTACATTCTGCTTGCAAAGAGCTGTCTGTGATCAAAAGTAGCTAAAAATAAAGCCGAATGAGTTTTCCCATTTTGTTATCACCACAGTCGAACCCCTCAAGATGAACATCTTTATAAAACAGACACTGTATCTAGGTCCTTGCCGTTTTCTCAGGCAGACATTTACTGAATATTAATTTTTAAGTCCCTATAAGACGGACACCTCTCTAAAAGGCCAGTCCCGAAAGTGTCCGTCTTAGAGGGGTTTGGCTGCATGGATTTATAAAATAAAACTGAAATTTTTTTCATGAACAAATTTCAACCAATTAAGAAAGCAGTAATATTACTAAACCTTCATGGAATTTTAGGTTCAGGCCGTATTGCTCTAAACTGAATGAAGCTCTTATAAATGATGTGGAGTGGGAAGTGGAAGGTTGACTTGATCAAATTCTGTTCCTTTGGTTGATTCTTGGAAAAATGATAATAGTCGTGATATTGGATGGCCACGTGGTGGTATGAATTTATCTTCAAGTGCCAAAAGTATCTCTCAGGGGTGAGCGAGCGCCGTGTAATTTTCTGTTTATCTTATGGTTATATACCGATGAAACTCCTACACAAAACACAACTTTCTTTAAAAACCGGTTGGCTAATCTTGTTAGTAACCATGGCGACAGCAATATCTTCACACGTGAAAGATAAAAATAGTTTTTCACAGCGCGCGATGTAGATATGATTTTTAGTAAATAAATTAAAAGCCTTGGTATTTAGTCAGTTTCTAAATAATAAATATCGCTATGGCGTTGATCACAAGTAGACACGCTAAATAATTTACCTCTTTGTTTTTTTCATTTTTCCTCTCCTCGCTAGCATAACCAAAATGACTATTAACACGATCGCAAGAACCCCTACTATGCCACCTAGGAGGGCAGGAAGAAAGAACGAACTGCTGTTGGCTATATCGTTTTCGTCCCTAAAAGGAGATCTGGTGACATTGAGTACTCGCGTAGAAGTTGTCTTGGCAGTAATTGGTTGCAGATCTTCAGTAGTTGCTGTTCCTGTTAAAAAAAATCCCGACTTAAACAGAAACCTTCCCCATATTTCCCCTTTTAGTTCGTCGAGGCCGGTAAAAGAAGATGGCGGACGTGCGAGTACATGAGCTTCTTCGCACGTTCGCCATCTTGATTTACGAACTAAAGAGGGAAAATGAGACTGCTTTTAGTTTATGGCCTTAACATCAAACAAATTAAGCAGTTCAGACCTTTACAAAACCATCTACGTTTACCAGTACAACTTCCTTTACATTATCATAGATTTGGTGAGGTCTTAGAAAACCTACTCTGGTGTACCTTATTACCATTTTTTGATAAATATTTAAACTGAATATATTGTACAGAGATACTATTAAGGGTTATAGACAATATAGATAAGGGTTACTCGGAATAACTAGAATGCTAAACAAGGCTGGAGAGCTTTGATAGTTAAATGTTTTAATTGTATAATGTGGCCAACAAAGCTTAACTCAACTAGACTCGATAAAACAAAATGAGGATAAGAAATCAGAGACCTGATATGAAAGTTCCAAAGTGAGTTTCTTCTGTTTCTAGTAAGCGACGTATCAGAGCATAGTGTATGTCTATCTAGAAAGAAAGTTATGCTTAAGATTTTGGGATAAGTTCGTTAATTAAGGGCAGACAATAAACAGTTCGGTTGAGTTTTATGACGTTTTTTCTCTAAAACTCTCAATAATCTAAAGGAAGGCTATCGGCGCATTCCTTTGATTTGTGTAATTATATTTCTTTCAAAACTTGTAACGGTTTCGTTTCTCTATCCCAATTTAATTGGAGCGCATTTTGTGACTTCGACCAAGAAAGTGGACGTTGTTTTAAGTGTTCCTCGTAGTAATAAAATGTTTCTTTGTGAAAGGAACGACTGCGGATTAACGACGTGAATCAATTGCACGTACTCCTAGTTCAGTCATCCATCTGTGATATTACTACTATTACTGATATTATCGTCATAAGTAAACGCTGTATTTACGTACCGACAGTCTTAGGATTGCTGGTGTAAATCGTTGCTTTCGATGTGGGTATGGTTTCAGTTTGGTAAGTTTCAATTGTACCTATGAAAAACGTAGACAAAATATACAGGCAGGATGAAACGTTTTACTATACAGATACGTACGGAAGCCCTGAAGATACATCGGAGTTTACTTTAGAATCGGGGTTAGTTTTTTCAAAATCGGAGTTTAAATTTTTGAAAATCGGAGATTTATTTTGAAAATCGGAGTTTTGTTTTGAAAATCGGAGTTTTGTTTTGAAAATCGGAGTTTTGTTTTGAGAATCGGAGTTTTGTTTTGAAAATCGGAGTTTTGCTTTGAAAATCGGAGTTTTGTTTTGAAATCCGGAGCTTTGTTTTAAAAATCGGAGCTTTGTTTTGAAAATCGGAGTTTTGTTTTGAGAATCGGAGTTTTGTTTTACAAATCGGAGTTTTGTTTTGAAAATCGGAGTTTTGTTTTGAAAATCGGAGCTTTGTTTTAAAAATCGGAATTTTGTTTTGAAAATCGGAGTTAGAGTCAGTCTTAGTTGATTTTAATACACGCGCACATTGGGCGCTGTCGCGCGCCTCAGTTGAGATGGCCGGCGACATGGCTGCGATGCATATGCCGGGGGGGGTACTTCGGGGTCAAAAGGGTAGGGATGACCGTCGGAAAAGTCCACAAAATACCCTAAAAAATAAACGTAGTTAGAAGATAGATATTCGACACAACGTTATAAATTTTTTGTAAAGTACTATATTTCAGCTGGCCAAACCAGCCTTCTTCAGGTAATGAAGTACAAAATTGGCGTGTTACAAATTTAATTTATTTATGACGGTTGTGAAGTATGAGTAGCTTATTGACATATAAGGAAGAATACAAATCAAAATGAACTCACGAATAGAGCAAATAGTAAAAGAAGGCGGAAGTAAAAAAAAACAAAAAAACTAATGAACAACTCAAGTCTCATCTCGTAGGTTAAGGCCGTCTGGTTGCAGAGTGCCAGCGTGTATGATTAAGTTAGCTTCTCGTACTGAATCGCGTTTGCTTTTGATTATTTCGAGGGGGATTAACTGCATGTCTAAAGCTGAGTGGTTACCCGTAAATAGAAAATGCTCTGAAACGTTAGTTGGTTTAGATTTGGCGTTAGGGTTATCAATTGTTCTGCGGTGACCGTTAAAGCGCTCTTTAAGTTTACATTTGGTTTCTCCTATGTATTGGAGTTTACAGCGGTTACATTGGATCATGTAGATTAAATTTTTAGTGTCACAGGTTATGTGTGATTTGATAAATCGTGTCTCACCTATGGAGGTGAAAGTATATTTGGTTAGTCCATTAGTGATGTAGGGACAAGTGGCGCAATTTTTTCCGCAACGGTACGAGCCCGGTGAAAGTACCCAGGAATAAAAATTTTCTACCCTAAAAAATACCAATTGAAAGCTGAAATTTTCCCCTTGGTGATATGCAGTGAATAAAGGCACGCGCGTAGTAGAACGTTCGCCAAAGGACATTTTTTTAAACTTCTTATCAGTACGCATGTTTGCTAAAGCACGGGACTACAAGCAGTCCAATAGCTTGGCGTTTTTAAACCCTAAAAAATACCAGGCTCTTGGTTTAACACCGGATTTCTTTTTAC
>JAOBAT010142018.1:0-11481 GCA_026413305.1 Hydrozoanthus tunicans
AGAGAAGGGCTTATTAGAGGGGAGGGCTTGTTAGAACATTTACTGTAGTTTTGTTAGACTTAGTCTTTAAATTAATTCTTTCAATTCTTTGCAGGGGAAAAAATTGAGAACACTCAGGAAATTAATCAAAAATTTTACTTGCCCCATGTGATTACCTATAATATTTAAAAAAGCTTAAATAGTTTATTCTAGCATAAAGTAAGCTAACTTAGTTGGTGTAAGTGATAAACATTGTTGATATTGTTATTACTACGGTTTTGGTTTTTGCTTTAGTTTCTTTTAATTTTAACTTTTAATTATTTTAGGAGGTCCTTTTTGAAAACCACATTGCTGTGAAAAAGTATCCTCAAGAAAGATTGTCATCACATTAATATTGTTGTTATTATATTTTTAAGTGTTATAAAATTTTATTGTTAGTTGTTTGGGGTTTTCTTATTGATATATTAAAAGTAGTACAAATATTAATTGTTATCGAAAATATTTTTTTCTGTTTGTTATATTTTGCTAATCAAGTTTAATTGTATTTTCAACAGCAAAATCAATTCTGGCCTGTTTCAAGACCTACAGTGGTGTGTATGCATAATTTACAAGTAGTCTCCCTGTTAGACAGTTCGTTTATAGTAACTCCCTGGTGCTATTTAAAGGGCAATGTTAAGTGTCAAACAGGGGAAGTGACACTCCTACTTCGTGTAGAGGACACAGAAATATACAAGGTTTGTGACTGATTGATGTAAGGTTGGGATAAGCTTTATCTTTTGATTGGTTCAAGTTTCTGTGTCCTCTACATTAAGTAAAAGGGGGGCAAGCAGGATGGGTGTGATCATCCCCCCCCCACCCCCCTTCCCCCCTCCGCAGACAGTAGGTCCACTTTTTTGTTGACCAACTATATGAAAGAGCAACACCATCCTCTTTGTTTTTCTAAATCAATTGTGAAGTTTAAATAGTATCTAGGTTTTTAAAATTGGTTTTGCCTGCCTGTTTTTTTTTCAGTCTCGGACACAACCAAATTTTAAACATTCCCCTTTGGAGTTTGCCCCCAGTCCCCCTTGGGTCAATTGCTAGCCAGCTCCTTGTTCGATCACACCCTCCCCTACAAATTGTGGCTACGGAAACACATCAACTAAGCTCCACTATAGAAATACTCATGTTGGTCATGAGTGTACCTCCCTTTTCATAAAAACCAGGACTCAGGCACATGGTAAGGGTGTGAAATGAGAAATTTCTGAAAAAACTAAATCAAGGTAGCAGAGACCAGCAAAGATATGAATGATTTTATTGAATTCTAAGCTCCAGGTTCTTGTAACTCTGTATGATGAACACTGAACTTGATACTGTTCAGTGAATCTTATGTCTTGAAATTTTTTGATCACTTGACGGTTGCACCAGAACTTGAAAAACTAATCAATGAGGGTCCTGATAAGCCCCCGTGGGGTGGAGAAAAAATTGGGATGCTTATTTGGCACCTGAGAGCCCAGGGGTGGGGGTACTTCAGGTTCAAAAGGGTAGGGATGACTGTCGGAAAAGTCCCCGAAATACCCTAAAAATATCGAGGCAAAAAATAGAAGTAAAAAATACCTCTCGGTTTTGAAATTACCCTAGAAATACCATTTGAAATCTGAAAATTTTCCCTGGTAGCTAGCGGGTTGTCGTTTAGTCCCCTCGTGTTGCACTGAACGCAATATGCAGTTAATAAAGGCGCGCACGGAGTAGAATGTTCGCTGAAGGACTTTTGACGTTTAGAACTTCTTGTTTCAGTACGCACATTTTTAAATCCTAAAAAATACCAGGCTTTTGGTTTAACACAGGATTTCTTTTAACAACCCCTAAAAAATACCGGACTGGCAATTTTTACCCCTAAAAAATATGTCGGTCATACATACCATCCCCCCCTGGGCCTGAGAGCACCACTTTTACTAGGAGATAATGTATCTCTTTTCATTTGTCCGTCTGCAGTTCCAAAGAGGGTTTGTACCCAGCTATGTACACTTTGTCAAGCCAGTTTCGCTGTCCTCGAGGACACCAAGCCAACTTAGGATCCAAGATAAGGACTATGAGGACCTCAGTGACAAGATTGAGGATACAGAAGTTTATGATGGCTATCCACATAGCTTGCTGTTTGAGAAGACCAATGAAGATGTGTTGAATCCAGCAGAGCTGTATGCAGACCAGTATGATCTGCCAGTCTCACCCTCAGAGTTCGAAGATTACTACTATTCACAAGGTACAGTAGCGCATTGCACATATACCGTAAATCGCCCTTATAATAGTTAGTTAAGCACAGTATCGCCGACGACGACGGCAGAAAGGGAAAAAAAAGGTAAAGTGGTGCATTTATACAGCGCCTCTTCCAAATGAATGCTCAAAGGCGCTTTACAATGATCAGTTTACCCCCAGCGGACCAGAAGCATATATAGGCGCCTCAGGCAGCCGCTTCAAAGCGGTCCATGTATGCTGGTAATCATGGACGGATGGAAAGGTGAGTGGTCTTTAGCGGGAAAGAAGGTCGCCCAAATATTCAACCCTCGACCAGGCCGGGGATCGAACCGGGGACCTCAGGATTGGGAGGCAGAGGTCTTACCACTGCGCCACACCCTCCGCTCCGGAGTTACAGTGAATACAATGGCTAGCTGTATGTTGTGCACCTGCATGCGCTCGTCTTGAAAATTACGACGTGAAAAACTCAATTTTGAAGCTTTTACGACGTGAAAAACTCAATTTTGAAGCTTTTACGACTGCGAGAACGACTAACAGGTTTTTTTATCACAAAGATTGAGTTGGAAGAAAAAGAAAGCAAACTAACCATAAGTGATCGAAAAGGGCAAGCAAGAAATATGTTTTTTGTATGCCGTCTTCGTATCTGAAACTACTTTTTCACCGAGATTTTGGTGTGGCGCTTATTCGAAGTGCGGGCGCGCTACTTCGAGATTTGGCCCTTCTTCGAGTTGCGCGCTTATTCGAGTTATCTACTATACTGCCTCACATCTACTATTTTTAAACCAATGAAATCACGCGTAGCCGAGCTTGTATTTACTAACGCGTTTGTTCGAGGTTTACGATTTAGTTACGTAATTTAGCAGTGTTAATGAATAGTTTTGCTTTTAAACACAAGCAATACTGACCGAAGCCCTAATTAGGGCTTTAATTAGGGTACTAATTAGGGCACTAATTAGGCCTTTAGTATGAACAGCATCAGACTATAATTAAGCTTGACTGATTGATCAAAGTTAGGTGTCTCGTTAACTTGTGTTTACAAGTGTTCACATAAAGTTTAGACCAAAGCAGATCTTATTGTTGTTTTGATGATTAATTACAAAACTAATCGAATGAGGCCGCGTGAAATTTTAAAAAAAAATCATGCGTCTTTTGGCCTTATTCGAAAACGGTTCTTTCAGAATAAGGCCAAAGACATGCGATTTTAATCGAAATTTGACGAAGACTTATATATTTAGTAGCGTTACGGAATGTACACAATTGCGTATTACGCATACCGGTGCGAAGAGATTGTTCCGTGGGGTAATTCCCCATGCAGGGTATATTAAGATGAAAGAGCTAATGTTATAACCACTCGAAGGCATCTCTCCTGCGGTACACTTGTACTAAGCGTAAATTTACAGTTTCAAAAGCAAGCGTAAATGACTAAACAAAACGGACGTTTTAAGCTTATTCGCGAATCTTCCATGTTACTTATAAACATGAAAAAGTGGCTGTTGCGTGACGACAACGTAATAATTGTCTAGACCCGTTCAAATCACCATATATTTTCCTTATATTGCTATATCTACATTATACTCTGCTATCAGACATTTGCCATGAATAAATGAGATGCCCACCACCTACTTTAATTTGTTGTCTAGTTTATTGTGATAATGCAGTTTAGCTATTAAATATTTTATACTCGTTCAGAGGTGATAGAGTATAAATTCTATTACCCTTTAATGACTTAGTAGACAAATTATTATTTTCCTTTTTTTAGTTTTTCAAGACTTCACGCGCGTGAAAATTCGTCTTGATTTTTGCTCGCGTGATGAACTAGTTGCCATGGAAAGTTTTTAATTGTGAAACTTCAAGCGAAGGACATTTACTGATAAAATCGAGGGCCGAATTCCGCCTATAATTTGTCTGCTATGTCATTATTGCTATAATTGCGTTGTGCCAGTTGATCTATTAAATATATTAACTCTGTTGGATTTGAAAGATGCAGAAAACAGTTACGAGAAATTCCATACGGATGGTGCCATTATTCAAGATGATATCAATATCATTGATGAAGAACACGACGAAAGTGTAAATGGAGATGAAAATTATGAAAGTGCCAGCAGAGATGACTTTGATCAAGAGTTAGGTCAGGATGGGATTAAGTCAAAACCTCAGGTACAAAAGTGCTTCTGCAGCCAGCCTTCGGTATACACAGTCAGGTGATACTGGCATGTATTATGTAGATATGAGTGTTTTACTGTACAGTACTCTACTCGTAGATCTCATACGAAATTACATCCGGGATACGAGTGACATATTTTCCATATCCCTCACTAGTGAAGATACCGCTGACGCTATTTCTTTGTTTTTCCTGCTCATTTCGGCGCAAACGCTCATATCTGCATAATAAAAACAAAATTAAACGTTGAAACATTAAACAGATGAAGTTTATTTCCTCGAAGATAAACGCCACTGCCTAATATCCTCTATATAAAGCTGAGACGTCCGCTGTATGCACCGCAAGCGTCTGCAGACAAGCATTTATAATTTAAAACAAAACAATTGCTGCACTTGTGTGGTTTAAGTAGTTAATTTGCATTCACTAATAGCTGACATAGAAGCTGCATGCACTTCTTAGTAGTGGGCGTTGGTATCGTGAAAAATGAAGAATTTTGCCCTCGATGTGAGAAAACATGCAGTCGCACGGTTTCTCGCAAGAATTAGGATTTACAGGCCTTATGCATGTTTACGTCAAACACCCCTAAGCCACGCTTTCGAATCACGAAAGTGTGAATATTTTCATAAATCAAATCCAAAAGCGTCCACAAATGGAAAAGTTCCTTCGTGAACATGGTAAAATTGAATTGAATTGAATTGAGTTTACACATGCAAAATGTTCACACCTATTTCTTGAATACGAGGCTATTGACTAGTTTGACGTCAACATCCATAAGGTCTATTTCATTTGATTTTCATTTTTTTTAAACTGGAAAGTTTTTTCAAATCCTAATGTTTTTCTGCCCCTTGCGACTAACTATACAAATTACATTATTGTCATTACTGACAATTCCGTTGGTTTTGATGCTATGACTGAAGTGCGATGATGGAGATGTTGATGATGATAGTGGTAACACTGACATAGTGAGTTTTCATTTTAGGAGCTTGCAGTTGAGGTTATTATTACGAGGAAAAATGAAGAGGACAGAAGCGAAGAACAAGAACAATCACGAACAGAAACGGACTTGATCGGTGACCCCACACAGATTGAAGACGCCGAATCACACTCTTGTAACAAGACTCCAACTACAGAAGACGTTTCCAAATCACTTTTTCCAGATAACGAGGTTGAAACTATAGTCGAAGATTACGACTCACACACTCCAATTGATAGTGTCCAAACCACAGAGTTACTTTGCGATAGTGCAGTTGAGCCTCTGAAAGATAATTCAGCTAATTTAGAAGACCTCGAAGGTTTCAGGCCCAATACAGCGGACACCTCAGGGCCCCTCTCCACGAATGAGGTAGGACCTAGTAATGAAATTATGACGTCTATAGACACCAAAAAAGAGCCAGCTTTTGGCTCCCAAGACAAGAGAAATGAGGGCCCACAGGTGAAGTTCATAGACTCAATCGTTGTGACAAACTACACGCCACCGAAACCCAAAGAGGAACGTGGGGTGGATTCACCAAAGTCAATTTTAAAAACAACAAAGTATGAACCGAAACAGAAGTCAAAAGCGGAGCCGAAGCCTTCCGATCCAGTGCAGCTGAAACTACCCGAGAAGAAGGAACGACCTAGTGTCGAGAGGAGGGACGCTGATATTAAGAACCAACGCAAACCAAATCCCAAGCTGGTTTTCCTTGAGGCCAAACTAGCCGAGAAGAAGCAGGAACAAGAAAGTGTGGATGTCATTCCAGAGCAGAATGAGAGCTCGTCAGAAAGGTTTGTTGAAAAGGAGTAAGTGTGCCTTCAGCAGTATGCATTGTGTTCATCCGTTTCAACTGTATCTCAAAAAGAAAGCCATCAGGGATGACATGTCGTTTAGTCTTAAGATTGGACTTTTATTTGATAAATTAGTTAGTTGATTTGTCGTAGCTGTCCGCACTATAGTTATAATTACAATTTGTTGTATAGACTTATACCGAATGCCAACCTAACTTAGGGTCTTGCGTTGGATTCGGAGGACGAAATGTTTTGCAGTCCCACAAGGGTCTCACTAGGGGAGGATTAACTCGGTAACCGGGAAGGGGGGGGGGGGGATACTCCCTATGTTGGGATGGTAGGTATGACTGTCGTATTTATTTGTCATTCCGGTAATTTTTAGGGGCATGTTAAAAAAAAAAACGGTGTTAAACCAAGAGCCTGGTATTTAGAGTTGAAAAGTGCCAAGCTGTTAGACTGCTTGCAGTTCCTTGTTTTAGCAAACGTGCTTACTGATGAAAAGTTAAAAGACAAAAGTCGTATGGCAAACGTCCTATTCACGTTCAGCGCAACACGGAGGAACTTAGCTCTGACCCTCTAGCTGATCCAGCTTTAAAATGTCAGTTTTTACTGAATTGGAGTCAGGATGGCCGAGCGGTTAGCACTCGTGCCTCCCACCACTGTGGACCCGGGATCGAGTCCTGGGTTCCGTATGTGGGTTGAGATTTGTCGATCTCAATCTGACTCCGAGGGTTTTTCTCCGGGCTCTCCGGTTTTCCTCCCTCCACAAAATCGACACCCAGCTAATTCTATCTGGCTGTGAAGCTGTGCTCCGAGGTCAGGCATGGGCCGTATAGCGGCCTTAACATGCTTTCGGTCCGACCTCGTTGAGCTGCGTCCTTTGTAATTCAGTCCATGACTGCAAGTAAGGGCGATTAGCTCGCTAGATATTATTATTATTATTATTATTATTATTATTATTATTATTATTATTATTATTATTATTATTATTATTATTATTATTATGAATTGGTAGTTTTTCTAGGGTATTTTGTAGACCAAGAGGTGTTTTTTTAGATTGGAAAACTTTTATGCCTTGGTATTTTGGGGACTTTTCTGACGATTACCCCAACCCTTTTAATCCCGAAGTACCCTGGCCCCCCGGGCTCTCGTATGCAAAAAGACCTACAAAATCTTCCCCGAGTAATAATCCTTGATATTGTTTGTAAGCCTAAATCATTTATTACAATGCGTCCTGATAGTTTCAATGAAAACCGTACATAAAGAATTATTTCCTCTGCATCAAATGTCGTATTTGACGTGGACGGGCTGTTAAACAAAAGCGAGTTTAAAATACCTAAGCATATACAGAAAATATTTTGAGTGGTTTTAACTACTCGTTTATGTAGTGATTCACTATGAGAGCTGAACTGGAAAAAAATCTATCGCCTTTAGATTCAAGTTTTGATCTTAGAGTGTATTGTTTTTCTGTGCAGAGTGGCTGCCCCGGAGTTTGTTCCTCGCCCTGGAGCATACAAAATGTACGACCCTCAGGTATGGACGGAACTCATATATCTACTCCTATAAGCATATAATCAAGTGTGACTCAACAAGAAAACCTTTCAACTTTTAGCTGGCTCGTAGTTGAAAGATTATACCACGTTTTTGAAACTTTAGGGTAATTCAGTTTCTCTGTTGATATAAATGGTAGTCGTGTTAAACTCGATACTTCCCTCTCATTTCGCTTTCTACGTACTTCATAAAAATAAGAAAGAAATAAAAGCTACGATGTGTTTAAATTAGATAATTTTTGTGCGTTGTCATAATTGGCTTGCAAAGAATAATTATTTTGTTTTACTCTTAGCCTCTTCAGCTTTGGCCTTAGCGTTTCCAGGTTTTTGCAAGATGTTTGGTGAATTAATTGGAAAATGTTTGAATTATTTTTTTAAGTAATCCAGCTCGTTCGTAATTAATTAGTGTGTATTTTTTAGTCTCTGCCTGGTGATCCTTTAGTGTTCAAAACTATGGATTTTGAATTGAATCAGTATGTTTTTAATAAATTTTTGTTAAAGTTTAGCTTGCTCAAATAAGAATGTGTTGATTAATTTTCAACAGTACCCAAATAAGAATGGTTTGAGTTTAAATTACAGCATAAATTTACGGATATTCATTTGATTTTTTGCTTCCGAAATGTCTCCGCTTGACAAAAAATTAAGAAAATGAATACTCGTTTTTTAGCTCACGAAAACACATAATGAGAATTTGTAACTCTCACATTTGGCACACACGGCGTAGAGTTTTACCAACTGTTACCATCTTCCCTTCATCTGGAGCTTCTTTTAGCGGAGTAAGGTTTGCAATGCATTGTGGTCAAATGTAAAGCCGCCATTTTGTTCGGAATCAATTTTTTTTGTTTTTTTCTCATAAAAACTAATGACAAACGTGCTCAATTAAACTTCTTGGCCTCAATCATACCAAATAAAATTTTAATCTCACTTCATATCTTATGAAGGAAGTTCTTGACGCTAATTTGGGTATTTTTTCAGTTTATTATTAATTCTCCTCTGCTATTTCATAGCCTCGTTTGTGTTCTTTGCATGTTCTAAATTTCGGCCAATTTTTCGTCTGACCGTTCTTATAAAATTGGTTATTGTAAAAAAAGAATGTATGACAGCTGAACAAACAAGTCGGAGACGAAACTCGATTGTGTTGGAAAATTTATTTTTGTTGTTTGTGCCATTGTTTTTGGCTTGTTACAATTCCGCCATTATATGGGGAAGAAACTCAAAGCCTATTTCAAAGAAAAAAATAATTAGTGTTTTAGATCTAAAATTAAGTTTTGTCGCCGCAAATTTAACGCCCGCAATCATTAAAGAACTCGGAAACGTGTGATTTCTAGAATTACTGCTGTTCATTTTCATTCAAGTTTCATGTAGATTATAATGTCGTAAATTCGAATTTGTTTGCCTTAACTTTTTTGGTCGAAATTGACTCCCAACTTTCCGAACTGGTGTGTTGGTGGGCATTTTTTTAAAATTGTTTGCTGTTTCAAGTAAGAATAGTTGCAATTTTTTGTCGGAGACTGGTTTATTAATTATAGATGAGCTGATGTTTTTATTTCTCGCAGAAACAAACTAGAATGGATATCATGCTGTGTCTCGCGGTGGTTTTGTTTCGAGAAAAAAACACGAGTAAAAACTTAAAATTCGTTATCCAGCTGTGTTTATTGTTTGACTGTTCCGTTTTTTTATACACCCCTTGAAAATATTAAAATTGCAAATTGTTTTTCATCGGTTTGTTCATATTATGTTGCCCATGACGTTCGCATAATCCATCAAACTCATGAATTAAGATTACTTCCTGGCGAGCGCAAGAAGCAGTGCTGGTTTTGTTAACTAGTCGTCGTTTCGAAGTGTTCTTTCGAAGTACTGTACGAAAATTTCGGCTGGATCGAAGCTGTACTTCCTTCGAAAGCGTCTATGGCCATCTGCGAGAAATTGTGAAAAATTAAAACACAAGCAAAACTGAAGCTTCTCGCTAAAACAGCGTGGGACTTCCTTGAGGTGAATATTGTGTTTTATTTTGTATCAGTGTTGTTTAGCCATGTCGTTAACATACAGAAGTAGTGCTGGTTCTCCGAGCTACAAACATAAATAGGATCAAACTTAATTAACTGTGGCGCCTTTTAGTTGTGCTTATACGCCGTTAACTTGGTTTGGCCGTAGTGCCGTCTGTTTTGTTAGGCGATAACTCGGAAATACAAAGTTTAATATCAACTCTTGGCTTCCAAGTGATTTAACCAAGATGAGGGTTTGATATGATATTAGTACATAGACTAAAGTACTACAGTTTGGATGAGTATCTCTCAAGCTTGAGTGAGTATTCTGTGAAATCTTATATCTAAAATGTAGGCCAACTGAACAGTTGTGTTTGTGAGTGAGATAGGAAATTTCACTTTTTCTTTTTACTATCTAGACTCGAATGAATGAGAAGTTGGGGACAAAAAGCTATATATTCGGAGTTTTGAATGGCAACTCTGCGAGATGTAATCAAACTTCGCTTTGGCAATAAAGGACATTATTTAATTGTTTAACATAAGTCTTATTTAACGGAAGTTCGCAGGTTTTGAAATTTAGACGAAATTTTTCCAGTTTTCTCTCAAGCTTGGCGATTATCAGTATAATAAACGGTGATACTGGTTTTAGTAGCAAAAGAACGCCAAACAGCTTGTCAGATTTGAGTCATTAAACATTTCTCTTTTTTGCGTTATACTTGCTTAGAATGAATAGAAATGGCTTGTCTGGTTTGGGCCATTAACAATTCCAATTCAGTCTCTTCATAAAATTCGTTGATTCGCGATACTGGTTTAGTAAAAGAAAAATGGCTTGTCTGATTTTAGTCATTACACATTTTATCCTTCAATTTATTTTGTTTTCTAGTTATAGTTTAAACAAACTCAGTTTGCTCAAAAGTGGTTTTTTTTGTATTTTATGTTGATTGACTTGCTTTTTACAAACACGGTCCTACAGGTTTAAGAGTAGATGTGGGCTAAAATAGATTTTAGGTAACACGGAACTTGAAATAAAAAAACAATAACACAGAAGCGAGTTTAGTTTTATGGAAATTAGTTTGAGTGAGTGAATACAAAAACAGAAGTATAGAAAAAATATAGAAACTACAAACATGTTTTGCATGTATGTAATGAGACACGTCTTCGCAAATTATTGACTAGAACCTTATATTGAGAAAAATTCGGTGTTTTGAAAAGTATTAATTTTTGTAACTTTATGAAAGTACCGTCTCCTGTCCTGTTAAAGAGAATAAGTTTTGTAAACTTGAGTACAGTCGATTAACTGGAAGAAAGATTCAAGGCAACGGAATATATGAGAGAAAATTATTTGATTGACTGTTCATAAGCTGATTTATCCTGTTTGTCTCTACACAGCCATTGCTGCAATATCGCTTAGAATACCCGAGAGACGTAAAGATCCCTAAGAGGACAGCGTCTAGTCTAACACCAAGTAGCATGCCTGGGGCTGGAATGTCCTCAGAGAGTACAATTGTGATGAACCGCGTTCTGGAGGAAGAAAAGGTCGGTAAACCTAACATAAAAACGAAACCCCTTTTCTTATTAGCCATTATAAAAACCCCTTTCTTATTAATATCAATATAATATAATATGATTAATAATATAATAATATTAATAATTTAAGGGGGGATCTGAATTTTTGGGGATAGTGAATTTTTTTGGGGGGTGGGGAGACTTGAACAGGAAACCAGACCGTCATTCCTCGCCATGCGCCAGTAATTTATTTAAAAGTTGTTATTATATAAATTAACTTCTCTACAATCCCACCAAAATC
>JAOBAT010142029.1:0-11481 GCA_026413305.1 Hydrozoanthus tunicans
AATTAGCATGATTGTAATTTTCGTTTTTTAGTCCCTAGCATGTTCTTTGCAAGGTGTCAATAAAGACTTTATTATTAGTGATAACACACAACTGCGTGCCGAACATCGAGCGTGACAGAGTCACACTTGCCTTTTTATTATGCAAGCAAGGTAAAAATCATAATGTAACTGATATGAAGTGGTTTGTAAGTAAAACTGATTGCTTGACAATGTAAGGAACACCAAAAGAGGAATTGGTCTTCGTCGAGGGTACGCACATTCTTCATTTATGATGAGTATATCAAGTATTAGTGTTGCAGTGAGGGTGTATGCTGTACATCTAAAATGCTGTGTTCATATTGCGTCTGTTTCTTTCTCTAGGGCAAATGGTATTCGGTGTCAGTTTTGAAAAGTAAAATTTTTCGCCCTCCAATTGAATCAGAGAAAACTCAAACAACAACAGTTCCATTTTCTTCTGGGCTTTTCCCGTAACTTCACTCCGAAATCTCGCCAAGAAAAAAGACAATTAGAATTACGAGATTTCCATTCTCAGTGAATGCCCGTAAATCAATTCTCGTGAATTCCCGCAAGAGAAAAGTTGTTTGCATTTTCAGTTAAGTTGTGTAATTGTTTGTTTATCGTCTGATTCTTATAGAAGGAGCAGAATAGAGATACATTTAAGAAACCGTTTAAAATACATGGACTACTAATAATTACATGTAAGTTTGAAACAATCTTCTGCAAGAAGCTGTGTTTAAACAACAGATAATTGTAACTAACTTGATAACGGCAAAGTGAAAGGATGAATGCCGTACAACTACTTAGTCTGTTGTAAAGCTTTTTTTTGTTATAGAAATTGACTGAAACATTTATTCGCTAGCATTAATTTCGAGAGTTTTTAAAATCATCGATCTGTGAACAGTTAAAGCTCGTAAACAATGAAAAATAATGCTTACGCTTGTTCATCTTGCGGTTAATTGATTATTTACAAGTAATAAGTTACCTGAAATATGCCTTTATTCTTACAATTTTATTCGTTATTATGCATGTCACTGTACATATATCTTTCTTCATTCTAATTCTCTTTATTCTGATGAAGGCCACAACAAGTGCGGCCGAAGCGGTTAAGTTTTACGGGAAAAAAATGATACGTGTAAACCGTAAATTTTTTAAAATTTCTATTTTTGATTTACATGACAAGTAAAAGCCTCAAAGATACTACTTGACAAAGTTAAGCTACATAGAAAAATTGCAGCAGTGGCCAGCGGGAAAAAGCTTTGTGATTCAAACTAATATATACCAACAGCAGTACGTCTTTACGGACATCTCTACTTCAAAGTTTTCGACTTACAGAAAACCTGAATGAAAATTTTGAAGGAGCAGCCTGCAGAAACTGGTTGCACTCTTACATGATCGACTCAACTTTACAGACTTTACAATTAAATCACTGGAAATGTCGTACCTGTAGCTGGAAGAAACGGTATTACAAAAGCTTTTTGACTAAAACTGACCTTCCTCAATCTTGTTGTCGTTCTCAACATTGTCAGCCATAAGGCTTTTATACTTTTCAAGTTATGCGCTTGCAAGAGTTATACCATTTTTTCAGAAGAAGAATTTGTTGCCATAATGATATTGAAATACCACTCTCAAGCGCTTAAACACCACTATTAACGATAAATACCACTCCTCTAAACCAATCAAATTGAAGGATTTTATGGAACTATATTATAAACATAGTTATTGCCTTTTTCATTCTACGGTAAAACTCCTAATTTATTTATATTTACTTTACTTGATTTTGGCCCCATATCAGTTGAGGTAATTTGTTGGTTGAAAGTTGTTATTAAAAAGCCAACTTAGCAGAATCTCTTTATTTCGACATTGTACTATCTGGCTATACACATATAATTTAACGAAACAACGCGCGCTAGAAGAACAAAAGCTCTAACGTTAACCGCACCTTTTCTGTGAAAAATCCGCCACTGTAGACTTTGGTCAAAGCATTCTCCGTTTCTATGGAAATGGGCTATCGTGCAAACGAGGCTCGCGCGATGAACACGTATGCAAATTAGGGGTTAATCCGAAGACTGTTTTATGTTCAGCTGATCATTTTCATTATTAAAACAACATTCAGGTAATTTACACTGAATGACTGTGTATAATTATATACTTAAAGATACTTCACCTAAAGATTTTTTCAGAGATTATTGTCCTGTTTGTGCGAGCAAAAAAGTTTTCCTATTTCAGATAAGAATATCAAAAACAAAGATTATACTGTACTCTTGATGTGGTACTGGTAATGTTATACTGTACTCTTGATGTGGTACTGGTAATATTATACTGTACTCTTGATGTGGTACTGGTAATATTATACTGTGCTCTTGATGTGGTACTGGTAATATTATACTGTGCTCTTGATGTGGTACTGGTGAAATTATACTGTACTCTTGATGTGGTACTGGTAATATACTGTACTCTTGATGTGGTACTGGTAATATTATACTGTACTCTTGATGTGGTACTGGTAATATTATACTGTGCTCTTGATGTGGTACTGGTAATATTATACTGTTCTCTTGATGTGGTATTAATATGAGATTTCAATGTGAAAGGATTTCAGTAAACGTTTAGTGTATTGTTTAGAAACTCTTTAAATAGGTATCTTTTAGCTTCTCATACCTTTGTTTTGTTTAGTTGTTTTCCGTTTTCATTTTGCTTTCGACTTATACGCGAGTGCATTTCGTAGCTGTTATGGTGCGTGACGATCACACCAGTGTTATCCAATCAGGTTGCGTGATGAGCACTGTTAGCCAATCGTATTTGTTCCCTGTTACCTTGTCAATCACGACAGTTTTGTGTCGCGATCGCCTCCGGTTGAGTGAATTTAGCTGTCAACAATTTTCTTTGCGCTTAGCAAGGAGTTTTGCTCGCTATCGTCGCGTTCATTTCGCCTTCATTTCTGTCATCATCATTTTGGAATTCTACATTAAAACTCAAGAGCAAAAGAACTTGTCTCTGGTCACATATTGGCGCTGCGAGCAGGGTTGATAGAGATCATGCAACGGACATGGCAGCAGGAGGCGAAGAGACACGGGCGGAACCAGACAACTCAGATACAGCGACTCGGTTTTGGCGTTGAGCATATGACCAAAATGAATAACGAGTTACGCGAGGAACTAAAACATATCCGGAACGAACACCCTGCGAAACCTGTTGACCAGGTTGCTTATGTCGCTCGAGAGCGAAAAATATCGAAATTCACCGGCCGCGGCGCAGCTACTGAAAACATCGAGGATTTTATTAAGTTAAAAGTGTAATTGACATTCGGCAGATGAATGTGAAACAGAGGGCAAAATCATAATAGTTAACCTCGAGGGTCAAGCAAAACATGAGGTCAAAATGCACCCCGAAACAAAGAGAGACACGGCGAAAAAATCTTCAGCGTCTTGTTTAATGCGTATGGCAAAAAAAGATCAGTGCCGCAGTTATCGCGACTATCTTATGTAAGAAAGCAGAAAGATAACGAGTCGCTGCGACAATTTTCTCTGGATCTCGACCGCCTATAACGGCGAATTTTGTCAAGAGATCCAAGTGCCATTCTAAACAAAGATAACGCCATAAGATATCGGTTTTCCGATGGTATAAGGGACACAATTTTACAGAGGGAGAAAAAAAAGATGATCCGTACCAATCCTGGCTTTCCTTTTCTTAACGTGAGAGAGGAAGGCATTCGCTTGTCAGAAGAAGAGGAAAGGGCGTGCCAAGCTAGAAAAAATGTTCAAACTCTTGAACAACAAGCAAGCGACTCAACCCAGGTCACTTTTATTTTAAAGGCAATGGAAGAACAGAGGAAGTCAATTCACAACTTAGCTAAAGCTTTGTCGACTACTCAGCAAAATGACCGCAATCGCAACGAAAATGGGAAGAAGCTATGCTACAATTGCAGGAGTCCACTTCACATTGCGAGGGACTCTCCCAGCCCAAAGCCACCAAGACAGAGAGAAGTTAAAGTAGTGGAAACAAGAAGAAGTACAAATCCCCGTGTCGGTTCAAACCAGTTCGAGCGTAGACAGGATAGGAAACCAAACATTTCATCAGATTCTTCTTCGAAAGTGACGTCAAACTCCCACTCCCTGTTGCAATGAGCCAGGCGAGAGAGTAGGTGATCGGCAAATCTAGGCGGCGTCCATGTTTCATGTTTAGTTGACTCTGGCTCGGGGGTCTCAACTATTTTAGGTGCTGACTTTAAAGATAAAAAGCTTCTTTCCACTAGTGGGTGGTTAGCTTTAACTGCTGCAAATGGTTTGGAAATCCCTTATGTGGGATATATAGAGTTAGATGTAGAGGTTTTTGGTAAGGTTAACACCAGGCGAGGTTTCTTGGTGGTTAAGGATCCAGATAGTGTTGAAGGTAGAGAGCGTAAAAGGCCAGTCCCTGGTTTGCTGGGGATGAATGTGTTGGGTAGTGAGGTACTGGGTTGTGCGAAATGGTCGGAAGGGTTGGTGGGAGTGGGCCAAGTATGGAATCAGGAGATGTTTTGGCAAAGAAGCAGACACAGTCGTCGGTACGTGGTGTAGTTAGGGTTGCAGGTAGGAAAGCAGTGCGAGTACCTGCAAACTCGGTAACAGTAGTTCCAGCAGCAGGATGGCGAGGTAAAACGGCTGATAGTAAGGTTGTACTAGTTGAGCCAGTAGCAAGACAACATTGCCCAGATGTTTTGGTAGTTAATACTATGGCAAAACCATCACCTCAGTTCCCAGTTCGAGCTGCAAACCTGACAGATGCCTATGTATGGCTTCGGCCACGAACCAAGATAGGTATTCTACATGAAGTAAGTGCTATTGAAACTAATGTACAATTTAAGATAGTGGCAGTAAATGAAGACAGAGTAGGGATTAAAAGTTCAGCTGTCAAATCTGACGTTGAAACTACAACAGAACCTTGCCCTACTGACCTAACCGATTTAAACTTACCAGAAGATCAGAAATATACTAAAGCTTTTGCTATGTCAGATGATGACCTGGGTTATACCGAAACAGTCAAACACAAAATCATAACCACCGACGATATCCCAATCACTCAACCATACCGTCGTATACAACCAAGTCAGTACCAAGAAGTCAAAGAGCATATCAAGAAGTTATTAGACGAGGTCATTCGAGAGATTTTCCAAACTCTTCTCGTAAATCCTTGGGCATAATTATTTTCTCATAAACATTCAAGGAGCATTAAGAGAGACTTGACGAAGTACTGACAAGACTTACAGAACATGGCCTGAAGTTAAAATCTAGAAAATGCACCTTCCTGAGCGCGAAAGTATCTTTCCTGTACACACTGTGTCAGAAAATGGAGTAGAAACTGACCCCGAAAAAGTCTCGGCAGTGCTGAAATGGAAAGGGCCAGAAATGGTCAAGGAGCTTCGCTCCTTTCTTGGCTTTGCAGGATATTACCGAAAGTTTATTCGGAACTTTGCCAAAGTTGCAGGCCCCTTACATGAGCTGCAGAACCACGGCTTACATGAACTTAAAACACACAAGCCTCTTCAACCACATTTCGCAAAGCACCCATTCTCGGGTATGCTGACTTTTCAAAGCCCTTTGTGTTAAAGACAGATGCAAGTAATCAAGGGCTTGGAGCTGTCCTCTCACAGTATGACAAGCAAGGTAAGTTATTACATATGCAAGCAGGGGTCTGAGGCCTACTCTGGAGAATATAGACAACCACAGTTCTTTGAAGCTGGGGCTACATGCATTGAAATGGGCTGTAACAGAGAAGTTCAGAAGCTATTTGATTGGATGTGACTGATAATAATCCTCTCAAGCACCTTGAGGCAGCCAAGTTAGGTACAGAAGAACAGCAGGTTGGCATCATTTTCTTTCAGTATCAAATACCGGAGTAGCAAGCTGAACTCGAATGCTGATGCTTTGTCACGACAGACTGAACAGCTCAGATCAGTGGATAAAGCTGAGGTGAATAGCATTCTTTCACTAGCAGCTAGGACAACCGAAGTATTGTCCATTGTCACAACCGCCACCGCACAACAGGGTCAGATAGGGGCAAATGTCAATCAAGCTGACATCATCCGTGAAGATGTGGAAATTCCCGCAGCATCCTCATTGCCAAAACACAGTAATGTTGAATTGATATTGATGCAGCAGAAAGACCCTTCAATCAAGAATTTCTTGAGCTATTGGCAAAGTGGTCGAAATTTTAGTCCTGAAGATCGGAAAGTAATTTTTAACTGGTACAAAAGCACTTGTGAAACAGTGGCACAGAATGCAGATAGAGAATGGGCTTTTGTACCGAAGTTCTCATGATGCTGAACAATAGAAGATTAAGCAGTTGGTATTACCAGAATCTCTGAAGGACAAAGTTCTCCATAGCCTACATAATGACCACCAGGGACTTGAGCACACACTGTCACCAGCACGGTCTCATTGTTACTGTCCAAACATGCATGCGGACATAGAAAATTGGATCAAGTCCTGTCAAAGATGCTTCCTGTCGAAGACGCCACATACGCGAATCCGAACTCCAATGGGTAACCTAGCTGATAGCTGCAAAGCCACTTGAAATTCTTGCTTTCGATTTCACTTTAATTGAGCCCTCGAGTGATGACCGATTCATTCACGAAATTCACACTCGCAGTTCCCACAAAAGACCGGAAAGCAGTTACCACTGCCAAGGTTCTCCTAAAGGAATGGTTCCACAAGTATGGTTTCCCGAGCGCATTCACTCGGATCAAGGGCGGAACTTTGAGAGCGAATTTGTACGTGAACTTTGCACGTTTTATGACATCAGTAAGAGCCGTGCTTCACCTTACCATACTGAGGGAAACGGCCAATGTGAGCGCTTTCTTAGAACCTTACCTGAAGAAAAGAAGAAGCGCTGGGCAGAATTCGTTCCTGAAGTTGTCCACGCCTACAACTGTACACCACACTCAACAACGGGTTACAATCCATTCCAGTAGATGTTTGGGACAGCGCCCAGGTTACCAGTTGACCTATTAATTGAACAAAAAAGTGCCAAGGAGGGGCCGTTAGTAACTTGATACTATACATTTCATGTGGCATTAGAAATGTGCAGTGATTACACGTGAGCGAATACACGAGTATCGAAAGCTAGCACAACTGTCGTCTTGTCTCTTTCTTAGTACTTAGTTAGTACCCTAGATTACTATAGGCCCAGTGAATGGTTAGATCAGCATCGATCCCGACTGAGGTGTGCTTGGAAAAAAGCAGGGGAGCATCTTGGGACAGCATTACTACGGAGAAAGATAGAGCATGAAAAGAAACTGTATGCCCCACCCATAGACCCAGGCCAGTTGGTGTACCTGCGGAAACGCGTTCAGGGAAGAAATAAAATTCAGGATGCATGGGAGCCGACCTTGTACATTGTCACAAAAGATTCAGACTTTGTTGGGGGCCAATTCGCTGTTAAAAAGTTGATGGTTCTGAAGGTGCATGATATGTTTGCAGAGCAGAGTTTCAGGTGTGCCCATTCGGTATTGAGAAACTTGGACAAGTTTCTGGCGTGTCAAGCCCACTAGTGGAACATGGAGTCGGTACATCTCTTTTTCTAAAGGTTAAGATGAATGCTTCATGCTATTAAATCGACGAAGTAGTGCCTTCTACAGTGAGGTCTACAGTGACTGGCTAACAGCCAGGTTTCAACTGTGTTCCCACTACATTTTCTGGATTACTGCTAGGTTCAACTGTGTTCCCACTACAGTGTCTGGCTCTCAGCCAGGTTTCAACGGTGCTACTATATACGGCTGTTGCTAATGTGGTACGTATACAGATGCCACAGTTGCGAAGAACAAGGCGAACTACTGCTGGAAAACACAGAAAGCTACAAAGACAACCGAAACCAGTCTGGTGCAATGAAGTGACTGTGTCTTTTAAAAACACTAGTATATTATTTTTAGTTCTGACTTTGTTACTCACTAGTACTTTCTTCATGTGACTGATTGTTGCCTTACAAAATATTCCTAAAACCTAGGATGTCGAGGACGACACCCTATAGCAGGGGAGAAAGTGAACGGATTGAAGTAAATGTTTAGTTTATTGTATAGAACGTATTTACAGGAGTAGCTTTTAGCTTTTCATACCTTTGTTTTGTTTAGTTGTATTCCGTTTTCATTTTTGCTTTCGACAAATACACGAGTGCATTTCGTGGCTGTTATAGCGTGACGATCACACAATTATAGTGTTATCCAATCAGGTTGCGTGATTAGCACTGTTAGCCAATCGCGTTTGTTTCCTGTTAGCTTGTCAATCACGACAGTTTTGTGTCGCGCGCGCCTTCGGTTGAGTGATTGTAGTCGTCAACAATTTTCTTTGCGCCAAAATGTGACCAGAGACAAGTTCGTTTGCCTTTGAGTCTTAATGTAGAATTCCAAAATGATGGTGACAGAAATGAAGGCGAAATGAAGGCAAAATGAAGAAAATTGTTGACTAAAATCACTCAACCGGAGGCGCGCGCGACAAAAATCTAACAGGAAACAAACACAATACTTTATTCCTTTTATGATCAAGTTGTCAATTGAGGATCTTTGCAATCAATCAAACTTTGCCTCTAGTTTCAGCCTCTTTAAATTTTGCTAAAAAGTGATAACAATGTAATATTGTGTATTTTTTAGTTTCTGCCTGTTTTTCACCATTGGGAATGGAAAGTGGATTGATCAGTAATAGTCAAATCACAAGCTCTTCTGAAATAAATAGTCAGGAAGAAGCTCATAATGCAAGGCTGAATACACAAAAAAGATGGCTTTATTACAAGAGCAGAGATAACAATCCCTGGATACAGATAGATTTAAGACAAAATAAACAGATTACTGGTGTTGCAACACAAGCTACTGGTATTTCAGTTTATATCGCACAGTATTATGTGGCATATGGTGCAGATGGAAATACATGGCAGAATTACACAGCAAATGGACAGCTTAAGGTTTGTGGACGATTTGTAAATATTATCTTGTAGTTAAGAAAATGAAGCCCTGACAAATTATAGTGCATGTAAATTTGTTCTTTGCTGTTGAAGTAAAAGTGTTTGTCAAATAGTTAAGAAGATCTTAATTGAATACCAGGGGAGGGATGGGGATCGGAGGACAGAATTTATTAACCCTTTATAATTAGTACCAATTGCAAACAGACTTTCATCATTCCTCTTAATACCTGCACTTCAGGAGAATTTTGTGCTTTCTTGCAAACAGAATCTGATAACCCCATCAAACAGTAACTAATTTTTTCTTATTTTTGCTGTGTATAAGGCGAAATATAAACATTGTAAAATGTTACTGTTATTAAATACTTTCTGGCTGGCCATGGGGTACAGAAAAGTAAAGGCGGATTGCTGTACTGTAAGCCCTCACTTTCCAGATCCTAGATCTATCACTGAGCTTTATGTCAAATTAATTGGAAGACAGATAATGTGGATGTTTGTGATATTGTTAATGTGTATACATCATGTTTATGGAACTTAATTTGTTAGATAGAATTTTTAAAAAGAAGAAAAATGTTTAAATTACTTCAATGAAGTAATTGTTTTGGTTGCCGAGGTGTCAAGGGGGTTTTTGCATGCTGTATAGCAGTTGGTATTGAATTGTATTCAGATTTTGAAAGGTATGTGTCTTGAAATTGTTTGTGATTTACATTGCATGATGTTATTGGGAATGCAAATTGCTTGCACTAATGTAAGTTTGAACTCAATGTGTCATATAATCTATTTTCAAAGCCATACTTGGAGCTTGAAGTTCAGTACTGTCAGCTCTCTCAATTGAAAATGGGACTAAATTGATGTAGAACAATATCCCATAGGCCATTGCACATTTTTATTGAGTATGTGAAAGGACTAATGTTTTAGTATGCACAACTTAAATTACTTGAAATTCTATTTAATTATTAGAAAATATCTCAAAATTGTTATCATAACTATTATGTTGTTTATGCCAGTTTAATGCCAGAGTTTTGTATTTCAAATAGTATCATGTGGTGCAAGTTGCAGATAACTTATACCTAGTTTCAAATCTATGCTACACAATCTTTGATTATTCCTAGTCTAGCAGTGTTAATGCAAACATTTTCTTAGAAACCAATTTACTTAAAAAGAGGTGCCAAGAAATTAAGAGTGTTAAAATCTTACTTCCTAGCTATAGGGTGTAATTTGTTACTGATATCTTCTTGAATTGTTGTTTTAGTTGTTTCCTGGCAACACAGGTAATGGCCAAACAGTAACAAACAAACTGACTTCACCAGTAGTGGCGCAGTACTTCAGACTTTACCCTACACAGTGTCAGAGTTCTAACAATTTTTGTGGTTTGAGAATGGAACTGCATGGTTGTGATACAAATGCACCGACTTCACGTAAGATGTATTGTGCTACCTAAGTAATAATTATGATCATATCTACAATATTGTCTTGAACAGTGTAATTATATATTGTAAGTATGCCATAACCAGATAATGCAATGTATGTATACATGTACAGTTGCTATAAGTTTTCGGCATGCATATACTACTGTATGTGTGAAAAGGTGAAGTATTTTCCCTTTTTGAGTATATAAAAAAGCTGTGTATAGTAAGTAACCGTGAAAAGTTGAGCATCTAGCCAATTAGCCTTTTCTTTTAACTTTTGAAAACTAAATGCTTTGGTTACATGTATCATCATTTTGCAAACTCTAATCAATTTGAACATTTTTGCTTGCCCCATCTTTCCAGCTTCACATACATAAGTTATGTACACAAAACTTGTTTTGCCAAGACACAACAAGTGCTCTCGATTTGAGTGTGTATAGGTAAATTCTTCAAACTAGACGTCCTATTTTTCATTCAAATAGTTTGAGAGAATTTTACTTTTCATTTCAGTAATCCTCTGTGTTTGATAAGTTATCATTTTCTCAGGCTACAATCCTGTTTTATGTAAGAAATAGATGATAACTCGCTAGCAGTGGAACTGAAAGGGGTGAAAGTCGTAAAAAGTAAGTTTCTAATTGACATCACTTGGTATCCTATAATAGCTCGACATCGTTATCTTTACTTGCGGTAATATCTAGTTAGATACTTGAAATTTTTGGCATGCTCTGCATGCAGGTAATGGTAGAAACTAACGATTTCCTCATTATTAAAAATCACTACCAGACGAAATAAACAAAACAAATGTAACTTCCATGATAGTTACATGCATTTATGAGTCTAGGTTCAATAGGTTTCGGTGGAATGTACGTTTACTAACTTTCGGTGGAATGTACGTTTACTAACTTTCGGTGGAATGTACGTTTACTACTACACATTGAATCAAAGCATTTGATATAAGAATAGTACACAATAATAAATGATGAATCCTTCCTACTAGAAAGAACCAAGTAACTTATCGACAGAAGTCGCTACTAGAGCAGTAGAGATGGAAGTTACTAACCACTACGCAGTTACATGTAGTTTTGTACCGTTAAAACTGTATCGATGTTGATTTACAGGACCAAGTGCCCCAACAAATGTTTCAGCT
>JAOBAT010142040.1:0-11479 GCA_026413305.1 Hydrozoanthus tunicans
AAAGGTGGTGGGTGGTGGCACATAATACCCCACCCCCTAAATTGGGTTCCTAGGAAGTACCGTTGTTTCGACCTTTTTCCTAATCAGCCAGACGAAAAAATGTCACCAGGATTGAGCCCGCGCGCACAAGCAACAGCAAAATACCATGTGTTCTCCTTCGTCGAACGCAATACGATATATTACTGGTGTTGTTGAAATTTAATATAGTATTAGATAACCAAGAAAAAATTGAAGTTTATGTTTTATCAGTAGCCGGTACACATGTTGAAAATTGGCCGAGATTTAAGAAGATGCTAAAAACTTATCCGGGGCTTAGGTCAATTGCGAGAGCTTTCTCATGTTACACTTCAGCACAAAATCATGGAATGGACAAATATTCGCTGTTGGCAAGGAGTATATAATACAAGGAAATTTTACAAGAACCACATTATTATCTCTTTTTATTTGTATACCATAAATATGTTTTTATACATGAATCAGTAAATTTATCCGAGCCCGTTCTTATAATCAAAGTTATATAAAATTCAGTGTTCTTACAAAAAAGGGTGTGCACCAAAACCGAATTATTATATACTAAGAAACAATTTCAGAACACTTGAGGCTTATGTCCCAAAAACAAATTAAATGTAAGAATATTTAGCCTTGGCCAAAAAATTACGTTTCTTATAAAAAACTCAATTTACCAAAAGAAACGGGGGTTTTTAACAAGAGTGCAATGTTTCTGCAGCAAAGAAAATCATATTAGTTTATAAGAAATAGTTTCTTGTTCTATTGAGTGGAAGTGTTCAAGTCCTTTTTTTCCACTAGCGTGAATTATTATTCCAACAAAGAAAACGATTTCAGAATAAGGTAGTATTTTCGTGTTCTGTTGCGTCGGGAAAACCTTTGCATGATGGCAAACAAAAGCAGCTGAATTAGAGTTCTAAATGTGAAGTTTATTTCAGAGGACGTAAACTCGAAATCGCCCGCGATCTTTGAAACGAAGAACGAAATTTAGACAATGACCCATGTTTTACGCTTCCTCAACGTATCGTGTTTGCCATAATACGTTTTGACATTTCAACTAGTTTTGAGATTTACACTTTGAAAATATAAACAAACAAGAAAAAAAGCATACTCTTATCTATCTACGAAGCAGGAACTTTCTGACACTTTCAAACATCAAAGGTATTTTGCAGCAATCTAAATACGTTATACAATTGTTGTTGAATTATTAGAAGAATAAGCGATCGAAATTGTGTGTTTGACAACCAGAAATGACATTTCAACATTAAAGTCAGTTTAATCTTCATTAGAAGGTCTAGGATAGAATAAACTCTTGATGTTTTGTCAGTTCTATGTACAGAAAGTTGTCTCCCTATCCTTCTAATTTTTTTTGTATTTTCACAAATATTGCTCTTTAGCAGTCAAGTTGCACATGCCCGCCTAGATTGGCCGTGCTACCTGCGGTGCCAGCAACACCTGTAAACCTGTAATCGAAATTTGCGAATAAATTGAGGAAAATGAAAAAGAAACATCAAGGAGATATAGAAAGAAAAGACTTTAAATCGGCAAATACGCTGGAACAAAGGGTTTGAAAAAAATTATTTGGATTTTTTTCTTCTTATTTAGGTTTTACTGTGAGTTGAATTCTGTCTCTATATGTCGGTTATTCAATTGCATTATTATACGGCAAGATATAATTCTGCAATCTGATTGGTTGCTTAAAGGGCAGGTACTACAAACACTAAACTACGAACAGCCGCTTTTTAAATTTGTAATAGCTGTTAAATTGGCCAAGCAGAGACTGGGGTCTGCACGCAGGCAATACAAACTTTCTTTTCGTCTGATCCACCACGTTCTACTATAATATGCGCTCTCTTTTTTAGGTATAGATGTCAAACTAAATTACGAAAAAATCCCACATAATCGATGAATTAATAACCTTATTCGCTCGGTCTGAGAAAATGTCAAACCTTGAAGTTAGAAAATTAATTTCACAACTTATCGCTGCGCGCTCATGGAGACACCATTTTCTTTTGAGTTATTTACGATAATTCATAAAAGTAGGGTTCATATGTCAAACGTCGATTTAAGAATTCCCTTAAAAGTTGTATTGCGCATTTAGCGCTTTGGCGCTGAACCAGTACGTGATAATACCTAAAAAAGTGACGTGTAGTTGCATTGACAATAAATGTTTCTAGGCGGTATATAATCCCATTCTTTTCAATAGTTGTTTCCTCCCCTACAGCAGCCAGTGAAAGGCTTCCTTACGTTCAAGGTTACATAACGTTTTTGCTCGCAAAAATTGCTCAACATAACTGGTTCTGGTAAGTATCAAACTTTTTCTGTTATTTTTTTTGTTGCAAAAAATTCCAAGACAGTAGTTTCAATTTGTTATGTTGTCATTTTTAAGTTACAAGTGCTTAGTTTTTATGATATGCAAGTCGCTTTCTTAGACAAATTAATAACTCGCGAAATGGTACTACTTATGTTAATGTGTACGGCAGGAAACCCCAGTTTAGAGGTTTTCATTCACATTATGACAAAGGATGACAGAACGTGTGGCCTTACCTCTGATTAATATCGCATTTATGTAATCTTAAAACAGCAGAACGGCAAACACACAAAACACATAAAGAAGACCAAATCTGATTTTGTATACAAACATCTTAATAACCGAGGGCGAGGTCTGTCCGGGAGAATATTTTGCCCGAGGTCTTTCACTGTACAGACCGAGCGAAGAGAGGTTTGTACGAAAACCGAGGGCAAAATATTCTCCCGGACAGATCGAGCAAAACGAGGTTATTAAGATTTTTATCAAATGGCTCATTAGTTTGATTAAAGCGCATTTATTTCTTGTAAAAATGTTCTCCACAATGTTCATTGAACTTCAACTTTCGCACCGTCGACAAACTTGACGACTTTCTCCATTCGCTGAAAGTTTTCATTCACTGCTTTTACCTTTTTGGTTATTATTTTCAGTTGACGTCTCTTGTAGATCTTTTCTCGGGTCAATCTTCAATACTTGTAATTTCGAGCGGATAATGAAATTCACCGGACATTGTTTTGACTTTTGAAGTCCGTAACTCAAAAAAATCTGTACGCGGTAGCTTATTGACCTAAGTTAAGCCAACCAAAACGCTGGAAGTTTGGTTATTGACCTAAAATCAGAGTTACCATTTAATAAAGTATTGTTATAAAACAAATTATTTAATCAATCGTGCATACCCCAGAAGATTTCGTAAATGAGGTTTTTTTAAAGGACTGGCTATCAAAATACCTCTAATGAAGGTTTTGCTTATATATTTCTTCTTCTTTCAAACTTACCAACAAAACTGCCAGTGCCCAAAATTCCGCCTAATATTGCATGATCTCCGGAAAGATCCTGTTTTCAAAGTTCCTGGTTCTGTTTGTTCTGCACTTAAGGAAATATAATACATAATGAACATTAAATCGTGCAAAGAGGAGTCAAATGAGGCATAGCAGGTTGGAACCTTGGCAACCATAGGATTGATTCTAATTATAACTTACAAGGGAATTTTAAGACAGAGGAAAACTTTTGAGTCAGGGCATGTCGTAGTACCAGAAATTGAAGACGTTAACTCTAAACCACAAACAGTACACTATACTTTGAAGTACTATTTTTGTTAACACTTTACACTAATGAAGATTTTGGCTTTTTGCAATTGACTGCACTTCAGTGGTGAAATACTTTAATATCATTTCTTCTGGTATTTTAAGTTATTCCTTAGTTATTTATTCTTAAACTACACACCTATTAACTTTGTATCCATAGAATCGTTAACTGTTTGTTTTTGCAGTACTTGTCTGACAAAAGCGAATGAGTTTAGATACTTTTTTAAGCTAATGCTTGGTTGCGACGCTTCAATTTTTTAACTAATCATTTGTTTATTTTTCATCTGTAAAATAATGAAGGTGAAGAATAAGTAAAGATCGTAGGTTATATGCTCTAAGGCAGCTTAAACGCATAAAAAGTTACCCCGTCAGACATGATCAAAATAACAACAACAACAACGACAGTTTATTTTCTTGATAATACTTTACGTAAAAACCTGCGAATAGCTAAGTCATAAAACAAGAAGGGTCCCTTACAAAACAAAGCGAAACATCTCTGATGGTTTTTTTCTACGTATTTATCGTATATAATGATGTGGCGCAGTAGAAAAGGTGAAAGACTTACGATACAGGAGAACGCCGTTTCAATTTTAGTTGTTCACTCTTTCTTCTCCTTTTTGATAAACATTCAGTCTGTATGGAACGAAAGGAAAATAGTTCGTTGGCGCCGTAGGGAAGGTGGTGGACCTATGATACAGAGGGTCGTAGTTCAAATATTGGTGTTTCATTCTTACTGTTATTTTTTTTGTTAAGCCGTCAGCCTGTATGGAACAAACGGAAAACAATTCAGGTGCCCTTTTTATGGTAGTTTTCGTATATGAGGATATGGCTCAGTGGGGAAAGTTTCGGACTTACGAGACAGATGGTCGTAGTTCGAAACCTGGTGTTTCCCTCTTTCTTTTCCTTTTTGAATGATATTCAGTCTGTATGATAAAAAAAGAAAACATTTTAGGCGCCCTTTTATTCTACGCAGTTCTCGTATATGATGATGTGGCGAAGTAGGGAAGGTCGGTGACGTACGATACAGGGGGTCGTACTTCAAATCTTGGTGTTTTATTGTTAAAATTCTTTTTTTGATAAGCCATCAGCCAGTATGGAACAAAAAGAAAACAATTTAGGTGCCCTTTTTTTCCTCATGGCTTTAGTGTATTAGAATGTTTCGCATTGGCGAAGGTCGCTGTCTTACGATACAGAGGGTCGTAGTTCGAAACCAGGTAACAATTCAGGTGCCCGCTTTTTCTAAGAAAATTTCGTATACGAGGATTTGGCGTAGTGGGGAAGGTCGGGGACTTACAATACAGGTGGTCGTAGTTCAAATCTTGCTGTTTAATTCGTAATATTTTTTTTGATAAACCATCAGCGAGTATGGAACAAAAAGAATACCACTTAGGTGCCCGTTTTTACTTTCTACTTTTCTGTATATGAGGATTTGGCGCCGTGGAGAAGGTTGCGGTCTTAGGATACAGGAGGTCGTAGTTCTAAACCTGGTTATTGACCCTTTTTTTTTTTTGAATGAGATTCAGCCTGTATGATAAAAAAACAAAACAATTCAGGCGCCTTTTTATTCTATGTAGTTGCGTATATAAGAATGTTGCGAGGTACGGAAGGTCGGTGACATACGATACAGGGGGTCCTAGATCAAATCTGGGTGTTTCATTCTTAAAGCTCTTTTTTTGATAAGCCATCAGCCAGTATGGAACAAAAGGAAAACAATTCAGGTGCCCGCTTTTACTATGTAGTTTTCGTATATGAGGATGTGGCGCAGTGAGCAAGGTCGGGGACTTACGATACAGGGGGTCGTAGTTCAAATCTTGGTGTTTCATTCTTAAAATTCCATTTTTGATAAGCCGTCAGCCATATTGGAAATGGCGGGCTTTGAACAGTGGTACAGTAATTTCCACGCGCTCGAGGCATTTTGTTAAACAAGTTTTCACCCCGTGAAACGATACATATTATGAGAACAATGTTCAGATTCAAGATTTCTTTAAAATAAATTTTTGTACAAAGATCTTTATAGTTGCGCTTTCTTTTCTAAAGTTGGATACTGGATATCGACTTTCTCCACAAACACTAGTAATACCGGTTAGTTTAAAGACAGTTTGGGAAATCTGGACGGTAGACAACTCTCTTGCTGTGCCGACCCACAGTGAACAAACAGGGCTGGCTCAGTATAACAGTATGTCGTGCCAGTCTGTACGAAGGACTGATCATCATTATGATACCAAAGATCTTTAAACTAAGGAGCCTGAGTACTGTCCCCCTAAGAAACATAAAAGTTGCTGATCCATTGCTCTGATAACAGGCCTGGAAACCAGGATGAAGAGAATCTTGGCCAGGTTGGGCGCTCGGACTGAATCCATACGGCACGTCACGAATGTTCTTAAAATGTCCTCGTGCATAAAGGGACATTTGAACTTGGGAACTCGGTACACTTCTTATGGAATTGATAAATTGATTTTCAACCGCAGTTTTCATTTGTTTGTTTAGTCTTTTATAGCAACAACTAAATTGTCTCTGCGTCGTTTAAACAACTACGCAATCACAAGATTCTGTGAGTTGTGATAGTATGATTCATCACCTATTATTTAGCGTGTCTTCAAAATGTGAGAAATATACTTGCGCTAAAACTCGCTTGCTTCATCAGATTATACAATAACCCCCTTTGTTCTCATAGACTAGTTGGTACAATGCAAGTTCGGAGAACTGTATAGGGGTTAGATGGTAATATGAGTTGTCAAGGGAACCAGCATCCGGTTGCAACATGAAGATTGTTTAGTGCATCGGCATACACTCCAGTTGTACAGCCACGTGTTCAGTTATCAGCTGGTCGGTTGTTCAGAAGCAGTTTGATTGAAAGACTTTCTGCCTGCACCGAAGATTTCATCAAACATCTGCATATACACTTCGCAATGTTCGCCTAAAAATATCAAGTGGCGATCTTCAGCTTCAAATAAATAAGATGAGTGAAAAAGTGGTGGAGGAAGAGAACTGGAAGGCGAGAAAAAAGAAGTTGGGAAGGAGGATCTGAGTAAGGATGAAATGAAGGGACAAATAAGAAGAGGAGAGAAGTAAAACGAGACTGGTTGGAGAAAACAAAATGTGGGAAAGGGCTGAAACAGGGAAGTTGAGGGGAAAGGGAGAAAAACATGCCTAGTGGAAGGTGTGAGAAAAGTCTAGGAGAAAACTATGTGAATTCGAAGAATTAGAGGATGGTGAAATAGAGAGTGAAGAAAAAATGAAGAGAAAAAGGGAAGAAAAAGTAAAATAAAGGAAGAAAAGAGGGTACAAGAAAAGCCATGGCCAAAATATAGAATAAATAATCAACGGAGAAAAGGTTACAACAAAGGTACATATGAGAAATGAACACAAACTGTGTATTTTACCTTTACGACACACTCATCCGAAAAAAATCGGTGTCATGCCCGAGCTGGGACTCAAACCCGCGTCTCCTGTTTTCTAGTCAGGTGTGATGACCACTACACCATCGGGTATTCACCATGCTGGCAACATAGCAAATTAGCGATGTGTATTTTTTTTCCTTCTTTTTTCTCGAGTCCCAGCTCGGGCATGACACCGATTTTTTCGGATGAGTGTGTCGTAAAGGTAAAATACACAGTTTGTGTTCAGTTCTCATATGTACCTTAACATCATTTTGTTATAGCTAAATATTTAAAGGTAGTGCGGTCACGTGACATAAAACTGCAAAGGGCCTAAATTTTTTTGTTGGAGCTTACCCGGTCTTAAATTACCATTTTCGCCCCAGCAACCGGGGTACGTTGTAGCACGAACAAGAAAGTAAAATATCACGACAAAAAGATAGGAGGGGGGGGGGAAACCTAACATACAGCCATATCTAACTTACATACCTTGAACAAAGTCTGGATTACCTCGAATTCGAATGTTTCGTTGTTCAAAGAACTTAAAAACTGCAAAAAAAGGAATGTGACATAAAAAAGCAGTCAGTTTATGCCAGTATAAGATTCGTAAGTAAGGAGCGCGACGTATTGACTGCTTACAGATAGTCTGCTATAGGCGATGTGTAGACTGTGATCTTGTTCTCAAAAAATTGGCGTCGGATCATAATATAAATAATAATGATCAGCACTTATATAGCGCCTTTTCCATAGGTAGATGATCAAAGGTGCTTAACAAAAGTTTACAGTTGACTTTGGTATTGAGGGTCTGAGACAGTCCGCTCTACACTGCTCACAACTATTTTCCTAAGAGTTGCCCTAAGTTAGTAGAAGAGACAGACCACAACACGGGGATCACCCTACTCTTTGTCGACAAGTGTTGTGGGTTCTTTTAAGTCCCTCGATAGGAGACCGAGAGACTGGACCCACGGTTTAACGTCCTTATCCGAGAAGACGCGAAGGTCTAACCTTTTGCAGATGTTAGGGCAAAGGCAGCACCTTCTCCTCAGTTGTTTTAAGACCCTCAATAAAAGTCCGGCACCGGGAATCGAACCCGGGCTTCCCACACGAAAGACTGGCGCCTTACCAACTAGGCTAACCAGGCGGCGGATCGGTTTGTTGTGAAGTACGTGCGGTATCTTGCAAGAATCTACCACGTGTTTGATGTTTGCGCATGGTTGCAAGCCAAGTCTTGGGTGTCTCGACATCGCTGTCCCTGTTGATTTTGTTTGGACTGAGCTGAACCTGAAAGGCTTCTACAACTTGTCGAGTGTGCCAGTGTAGTTCCTGTCTACATACTTGAAAATTGCCCAACTAGCGTAGTGACCTCTCTTGTGTATTTAAGCAAACAAGATCATAGTCTATGCATCGTCGGAAGAAAAGTTACAGTAAACAGTCGAAACGTTGCGGTCCTTAACGTGCCACATCGTCAGGCACATGAACGATTTCACTATATTTTCACTACATTCACGATGAGTAATCTCTTTCAACTTTGTTAAAATGGATTTCTACCAAGGCAAAGGAGCATTACTAACTCAATGATACATATACGAAGTATCCCTTTTAGTTTTCCTAATCCTTTTAGTCAGTCGGTTATCAAAATCTCAATTCTTCTTACATAGCCAAATGTTAAGTATTGAGATTTAAGCAGTAAAATGCATTTTCCGTGCCGAGTAACTTTTTGTTGCACGAAGGGGGGATGTTGGGAGAATTGATACAAAACTTGAAAGTCACGAAAAAACAAACAAAAAAAACAACATGAAAAAGTAAAGAGATGCGCTACGTAAATCAACAACCAAATTCTCCTTAAACGTACATTACACGTCATCTGCCATCTTGCGAGCACAAAGCGTGAAGTTTGAATTTTGAACTGTCGCGAATCGAGAGAAAATACTCGACTTTATAATCAGGAAGTTTGCCATTAAAAAAGGCTAATAGTCACCTAAGTTCCTAGATAATTTACAAAACAATCTTATTTGCAGTAGCTAAGGCAATATTTTCTTACAAGCTTTCAAGAATAGACCGGAAAAAATAACTTGAGAAATCGTCTTGAGACAACTTTGAAATGATCTCGTGTGTTCGAAAGAAAACAAATTCAATTTGGCCGTTTGAATAGTACATCCCACGAACATGCCGTCGAGCTTTACGCTATACCTGTAACAATAGAAATTCATGTGCCCTGCCATTTGGGTTGGGGCAGTATTTCGGCAGCTTGATGAAATCTGATGAATGAATCTGGTTGCAGAGGCTGTTTAAAGCGGACTGTTTAAAGAGACTGTTCAAAGAGCCATTGACATCAAGCCTGTGCACACTCTGCCGACTAAAATTGGTATAAGATGTGTTTTTACAGTTCTTTTGTCATAAATTTCTCCTCTCATCATATAAAAAATAGGAAGAAGTCAGATAAATACATAAGCTTAACAAATTTAAGATTTGTTAGTACCTAGCTTGAATTATATCGTTTTTCGAATTTTGTGTACGAAAGTCGAAAGCTGTTTTTCGACTAATAAATGCTACTCTTCAAACATTATTTGCTTTTGATGAGTTGTTACTGCTTTCAACAAAAGAAACCATTTCGTATTTTTTTCAGGGATTTTGTTGAGCTGGCTCAGACGTGTTGACCGCAGCAAACTGCATCTTTTCGTTTTTTGTTTCCCAGTTTAATGCCTACTATAGGTTAACTTTTAATTTTTATCAGACCTGAATTATAATTTTGTATGCTGTCACTGGCTAACATGTTTTCTACGATAAAAAAAACTGGTTATTTGCAAGCAATAATATAATGGCGGTGAAATTTTGATTCAGTGTTGTGCGAGACTTTCAAAAGCGTTCTGTGTGCTCTCTTACAAGGCCGCAAGAGAATGGAATTGAGCAGACTTCAACTGACCTGGTAGTCAGCTAGCGCAAGGATCGAAAATTAAATAGGAATCGAGAATAACTCTAAAGTTTTGCATTTCATTCGTCAGTTTCTTGGGACAAGCTACCACAGCTTTCAAAAAACGTCTAAGAACTTACAACAAGTAGGTTAAAGCGAAACCTTGCCATTCGAAATGAGGAGTACACCAAGTAGCATCAACAAAGAACCCCATAAGCCCACACAAAGGAAATACCTTGATGGAATTCAAACCAACTGAGTACATGGTCAGCTGAGAGTTGGTCATGAGACTTTAAATACGAGGTTCCAATATGAAAGGGTTAGGCCAGCCCCTTTTTCGACCCTTTTCATGAAATTTAAATAAATTTTGAAATGTAATGGCGGCCACTGATAAAAGAAACAATCCACTTTCAACAATTCGAGTCATTTCCACCATAATCGTGAAACAGTTTCATTTTTTTTAATAGTAAATGTCGTTGGCAAAATACCGTTCTACTCGTAGGCGTACGTCATGAAACGCTGCTGATAAGAATTAAGATATACGAAATTTATCGCCAGAGCAATTTGAAATTCGCGCGTGCTTCGCAAGACCAAAGACCGACGTCTGCGTTTTTTTGTTATTTTATTCGGTTAAACTTCGCTTCAGGAATTAAAATTCATAGTTGTAGCACTAATAAAATTAAAATCAGCCGAATACCGTCATGGCAAGGCTCACAAGCAAGAACGAAATTTCGAAATTGCAAAACTAATCTACATGCAAACAAAATGCCACAGCTGGCAGAGAGCAGAGACCTTTGTAGATGTTAACTCAACGGCGGATGATTGGCAACTGAACGTGTGAACCCCCTGGGCTCACTGGAACCTCGTGTTTTAGGCCAGTTAGGCTCGACTCAAGCCCAGCCTTGTTGATGCTGTTGATCGGTTCAACTTGGGTTACTCTTCATTTCCAGTGGCAAGGCCTCTCAAGGCCACATTTGCCACTCAAGGTCAACACAAATTCAAATGGGTTTTAGACCAATTTTTACGAGTTTTGAGCTCAATGAGGAAGGAGAAGCTTTGCTGAAGCTCGATGCCTAACTCATCCTGACCAAACAAAAGGCTCCAACAAAACTGGAAGAGCTTAAAATGAAACCCGTTACACAGACTTTCTATCAGAACCTGATGTTTACCTGTATAAAACAGCATGTTGTCCCTAGTGTTTGAAGCTGATTCCAAGAACTTTCTAGGTGACGCAGAGTCCTCAGCACCGATCGCACATATAAACCTAAGGGCTGCCATCAACTGGAACACAAAACAGTGAACATAGTTAAGGTTTATATAGGGCTATTATTATTACAACTTACTATATTAAGTCGCTTCTCCCAACTAGGTTAAAAGCTGGAACATAAGTAGGAGTAATGCCAATAGAAAACACTCAAAGTTTTCTCTAGTTAAAAGATGTTAATTAAAAATCTTCAAATTGCACGGACACTTTGTAACAATAGTCTAAGAACAATAATCCAGAGTGAGCTGACAGTTTCCAGAAATATAGAAGGAAAGATAATCCGAATACGGACAACATAGTGATATTCAC
>JAOBAT010142051.1:0-11476 GCA_026413305.1 Hydrozoanthus tunicans
TTCCTGGTAAGACGTCACAACCTATCTAATTTGCATATTTGAAAAACATTTATATCTCAGCAACCGAAAGAGCTATTCTAATGAAATAAATGGTATTTTTCATCTTTTTCGACAAACTTTCTAACACTCTAAATTCCATAATTCCGATATATACACTTTAAAGTAGATAAAATCTAAAAAAATTACAGTTTTTACTGATTAAAATTTTAAAAATGCCATTAAAGTGATTCAGCTTCTATACAGCAAGCCTTCAAGAATGATGCGAATTTAAAGGTGTAAACAAAAAATTGACATTGTAAATAAATGTATTGTTGTTTTACCTTTTTGTTTGAGTCCTCAATGATAGTAAATACTGCAAATTAGAGGATTCATGGATGTGCTATTTAACACTGAATCTAATATAATTTTTTAAATTTAAACTTTTTTATGTTTTTTCCAGTTTTTCATAAATAAGTGTTATTTGCTGGCAGGGAGGTTCCTAAATTTGAGGAAAACTGTGCAAGTAAATGGTCTTGTATGCTGGTCGAGATCCAGACACAGATCAGGGGCACAGTTATAGATTTCTTCCGGCTGGCAAATTTTTCCCTGGATTTTGGTGTCATTTTATGAAAAAAAACAGATATATGATCAGACTGACTTAGAATTCCATCCGCTTACAGAACCAATCAGATTGCAGGATTCCTTTCACCTTGACCAACCACACACCCAAAAAATTACATATTAATAGAAGCTAAGTGATTTTTAGACATTACATACTTTCAAGTCTTACCTTTTTATGGACTAGTAATGCAACTAAGACCTTGACACCTCAAAACTGAACTATTTCAAAACAGTTTCAAGCTGAGTGAAGATCTACAGTATAGCCAATCTCCAGATGCTACCGGTAGTCAATTTAGAAGGAAGTTAGAGCTTTGGATATCTACTTTATCATATCAGTTCAACCTTGTGAGGTTCATAATTTTGTGTTTGTTATCCTTACCCTGGAGTAATTCATTCTTTCAACAACCTCATCACTCGTCAGTGGAATAAGTCCTGTTAAAATAACTAAGGCTGTTAATATACATGTAATGCATAATAAGCCTTATCAAACTTGGCAAGTATTACGTTTAATTTCTTTTTCAAAATAATTATTTTAGGTGATGCATAACTATTTCATGTGAAATAATTTATTTCAGCGCAGCACAGGGCATTTTATAGGTTTGAAAAGGTAAAAATAAAAACTTTACAAATTTATATAATTTATAAATAATTTTACAAATTTTCTGCACAATCGACATTTTTCCTTGCATAATTTGCATTCATAACCCACACAACTTAAACTTTTTTCCAAAACCTGTTAACAGCCTTGTAGAAATGGTACCACCATTGTCAGGGTAGGTTCAATTTTTTTTACTTACCCAGTCTGTGTGCTATGAACTCATCATGTAAAACAGATGTGTTGTTTTCAATCTGAACCCAGTCAATCGCTGAAACAAAAAATGTTTCAAACACATTCTTTTTTTATATAGCTGAAACTGATGAATTCATAATAGATTACAAGAAGACTAATCATTTCTGATTCTGTATGTTTCAGCTTTTCCCTGAAGGTCATCAACAGCAACTGACATAATTTATTTGGAGAAATATAGGCTGAAAAACACAGTGAACTCTAATTTCTATCACTAATAGTCCCTGTCTTTTTTTCACTAAGTTGCAATTAGTCTGTTGTTCCATTATGCAGGTTAAAACATTGACAAAATTAAAAACAGTGGTTAATAATCAAAAGTTTTCATATCTGAACTGCTGCTATACCAGGATTAGGCAAAAGGATTTCCATAGTTATTGTGCCAAATTAAACTGACCCTTGAGTCATTTATACACTTCGACCTAGGTGTTGAGGAATTCAAAATGGTAGTAACATATCAGGAATTTTTTCAGTAAATGATTAATATTTCAATTGTAAGTAAACACAGAACCAACACTAGGGGCGAATCATTCAAAATATTCACTGTCACATGGTATTTTACACATTTCACTTACCTATGGTAGGTGTTTCAGCTATAAATATTCTTCTAAGACCATTAGCCATGCTGAAAATGAACAGTTATTGATTTCTTGATGATACATTCAACACCTGTTAGAAATCCTGAACCATACTTGTTATAAAGTGCCCTCTGGGCCTGCCCCAGTCCTCCTGAACATAAATACCACCATATTTGTCAGAAAATTCCCCCACCTCCTTAGAGGGGGTACAGGGGGGTCCCTGGCACAGTTCACATGAAATAAAAATAGCCAATCATGGGTCACATTTAATCTTTTGCATGTGGATCAAGATGAAAAATTTACCAAAAATAATTCTTCACCCCCTAACCTCGTATTCAAGAAATAGGTGTGAGCATTTTGCACGTGCAAACCGTGTTCACGAAGGAATTCCTTTCATTTGTGGACGCTTTAGGATTTGATTTATGAAAATATTTACACTTTCGTGATTCGAAAGCGAGACTTGTGGGTTTTTGACGTAAACATGCGTAAGGTTTATTGCCAATAACTTCGAAAAATAAACCATTGCAGCTCTTAGATGCAAAAAATGATGAGGTATAACGGGTATTACAATAACAAATATTAAAGTCCTGCAAGAAACGATAAACGTTTTACAGACTATCACGAGAACCTATTTCGATGTGAACCAGCACCGATCGAGTTCCTCGAGATTTGTGCACACACATGACATTAGTACTCACGTGTACCCCATGCGTCAGACATCGCTCAAGTTACATTCAATAAAAAAATAATCTTACCTCAAATCCGTGTTTTCTATTTGAAACTTGACATTTTCTCTGCTGAGTTCAAGTATCCTTACACTTGGCTGGTTAGCGTATGGCATTTTTGTACAACAAATGTTCTCCAGCCAACTTCGAATTATTCTTTCTATATAATTGCGCATGCTCTTGAATAAAGACCGATGAAAAGCGAAACCGCGGGCGAGAAACTGACAATTTCTGACGTCCGAGACGCCCTGGTAACAAGGGATTGGGTTTACAAATTTGATTGGTCAAGTCGAATAATAATTGGATTTGATTGGCTGGTTTTATCACAACGCGAGATTTAAAATTTGTTCAACAAAAACTGCGTCGTCAATATTCGAAAAGCGAAAGCGAAGGAAAGCTCTTAGACTTAGTGCGTATATTTATAAAGTGTTGCATTATACATCTTTGAATATGGCTTCAAAACCTTCGAAAAGTGCAGCACAATCTGTTACTAAAAGGTTTGTGATTAGAATGTTTTGTTCTCTTTTTAAAACTATGTACTTTCCAGTTGTACGAGTCTTAACAATCTTTTTGTATTCTTTTCGCACTTCCCAGGCTACAACAAGATCTTTGCGAACTCATGGTAGGCGCAATTCTCTTCTAACTTGTGCGATTCAGTGGCTGTCTTTCTTAGTGAAAATAATTTTGTATGAAAGTTTGATAAAACACGCAATTGTTGGCGAAAATCAATTTGTTTTAACTAAGTACTTACTGATGGCGGCTGTAAATCAAATTACCCATCAACTTGTTGCACCTGATCTCAGATCTGACGGATTCGTTATTTTCCTTCGTTGCCAGAAATATCAGTCTCAAATACTTAAGAAGAAAAACGGTGAAACGCCTGTGACAGCATTCCCAGATGGCGATAACTTATTTCACTGGTTAGGGACTATTGTAGGGGCGAAAGGCACAGTAAGTTCTTTTGCTTGTAGTCTAAGAATTTAGAGTACGATCGATCGGGTTAAGTTTCCCTTCTTCTATTAATTCTTATCATGTACAGCTGTAGTTGTTCTAGTAGGCCAGGGAGATTGCTCCTAAGGTAAGGGGTTGCTTTACTTTGAAGTATAGGAAAGCCATATAAAGACAGGGACAACTTAAATTGTTTAGTACACAACTCAAAAGATCCTATAAAGTTAAAACTGTGCACTGCACGCTAATGCCCCGGAGTTAACCCGGTTATATTGTGTTTTCCTTTTGTTTGATTGCTGTGACTGTAATATAAGAAGGGACAATTTCAGACATGAAAGCATTACCATCTGTTGATTTTTATCTAGGGAAGGTGGCCTATTTTCATGTAGATACAAGGTGCTATTGAGAGGGGTGCACCAAGTACGCAGCACTCTGATACTTTTGGAAGAGGGGGTGGGGGTGGGGGGTGCATTTTGGAAAGACAAGTTTTGTCCTTCCTTGTTATTCATTTTTATATACAAGATATTTAGGTTTTCAGCTACTAAAAGTTTTAGATACATCTACTTCCTGGATGGAAAATTTACTTTATAAACTTTAATAGATAAATCTTCTTCAGTACAACACTGCTTGGTGTATGAAACACAGCTCCAACTAGCTTCATAATATATTTTGCAGTTTGGTTTTCCAGGAAGCTTGAAGAAATAGAAGCCATTGAGCTTTATACTAATTCTACACCATTGTGTGAGTTTGAATGAGTTCTTATTTTCGAATTTTCAGGTGTATGAAGGATTTACATACAAACTTAGTTTTGATTTCCCTTCAAATTATCCATACTCTCCACCTACTGTCAAGTTTGTAACAGCATGCTACCATCCAAATGTTGATAAAGATGGAAATATTTGCTTAGATATTTTAAAGGTAAGCAGAAAGTACTAGATAAAGTTGATAATCTGGCCTTGACATACGTTGTCGTGGACCATATTTTTATGGTCTATAACTACTATAAACAGTTATAGTGTCTGTGAATACCTGTTACTTATTATGTCACATATATTATAGTATTATTTCTCAATATTTAATTGGACACTTAGATCATTGCATGCAATTATTTGAAAACTTACCCTAGTTAATTTTACAACTCAAATGTGTTTGTGAATTACAAAGTCAGTGTAAAATTATAAATTATTATTTTTCATAGTTCATTACACAAAAAAGTTTATCAGTAACATTCTTGAGAAAAAAAGTTCTGCTCCAATATTTCTTTCCAGGATAAATGGACATCTCTTATGGATGTGCGGACAATCCTAGTTTCATTACAAAGTCTTCTTGGAGGTAGGTGCTGAAATGACAGGCAACAGCTGGCTTACAAAAAATAATTAATATTACCATGAATTATTTTAAATTATGTAAGTTATTAATGAGCTAATTATTATTACGAGTCAATATAAAGTTTGAGAGTATTTTTTGTTGTATGTTTTGAATGTGTTTGTATTTTAAAAGGGTTTTAAAATTGTAAATATTACAGTACATATCTTAGAACTAAAATCCACCAATGAGCTGTTATGTAGTTAATAATCTGATAAGTGCATTGGTTTGCTATGCTCTTCAGCTCTAAGTTGAGCCATTGGAAAGCTTTTTAACTTGTAAACAAAATGACTTATACCTGTCACTGGTTAAAGAATATATTTTTTTATATATTCTTATTTGCAGCACCTAACATTGATGATCCGCTAAATGGCCATGCAGCAAAACTGTGGAAAAACCAGGAAGGTTGTAACATTTTAAATTATTGTTTAAATTAAAGTTAAAAAAATTAGCTAATCTTGCAAAAGTTTGGGCTCTTGAGAAGGGAAAGAAGAAATACCATATGATATTAATTAAAAGGTAACAGTGCCACAGACAAGCTTCCCTACAATTCATTTTTTCAGATCAACAACTCTCTTCTAAAGTTTAAAATGCAGGCTAAGTAATTCACATTAGTTTGGGATGAATGTTTAGCTCTATGTCTAGTCAGACTAATTTGTGAAAAATGATAACTCTTCCAACAAAAGGGTTACTTGATTGTATCAGAGTGAGATCTTCCCAGGAGAAATACATTTCAAATACTAAAAGCTCATGTTCTATTCATTTCAGCATACAAGGCTATGTTATTGGAGAATGATGGAAATTGCAAGAACATCAAGAAAAAATGACAGCATGAACAAGATTCATTGAAAAGAAATTAATTACTATGTACAGTGTATAATAATTATGTACAGTTTGCTATCAGCAACTATTAGTTACTAATTATTAAAATGATTCACCCAAATATTATCTTTGCACAGTCATTTTTGCACCAGAAAATCTTTCTTAGTCTGTCTAGTTTAACAATTTATCCTTTGTTTAAAAGTTTTCAACTATGTTTTTGTAATTATAATGTAGATACCATGTCACTGATAAACCTGTAGTCAATTTTAACTTAGAATACCAGTAATTGAAGTTTGTAAAATAAATTCAATTGTCAAAAAATTCCAGGCCTTTTTTTTGAAAACCTTGAAATATTATATCAATCAATGGTATACTGTACAGTTTTACAACAAAAACATTTTTGAGAGTTTAAATTGATTTGATGTTTGACAGATAGGGCAAGACTGGTTGATTGAAAGAAATGAAGGTCGCTTTTCACTTGACCGGTCCAGCCAGCTGAAAAAAAAACTGTTCTAACCGGTTTAAATGGATAGGTCCAGGGCCAATCAGAAACAAGCTGTCGAGTTGACATTTTTCAATCCTACTAGGACGCAGCAAAACCTGAGGCATGTGTGATTGTACTTTCCCTGCCACAACTGGCCATATTCCTGTGCTTTAGCCAACTGGAGCAAGATAACTAAACGACGTTGCTCCGAGATCTAGAGCATGGCCATTCCTGCCAAAACCAGGTTCTGAGAATTTGTTCGTTCCATTTAAGAAACTGGCCCAACTTACAAGTCAAATGGAAAGCAACTTAAGATTTAATATTCTAGCCTGCCCAGTTTGACAATTCATCATTTTCATGTACTTCAATCTATAGATGCAAAAGTCTTAGACAAAAGTTGGAGCAGCCATGTTGGTGTGCTAAACAAAATAAATCACTCCTATTTTTTGTCCAAGGTCCACACCAACACAATGTAAAAAGTTGAAAGGTCTAGTGCAAAAACAACACATATGAAAGTGACTTGTGATGAAGTTTTCAGTTCTCCCTACACAATCTGCTTGGAGAACTTGGCATTCATACAAATTGCAAAGTCATACGCATAAATTCTGTGTCTTTCTGGTATCTTTGTCCACATTGAGTTAATGCTGACTAGAAGAAAAACACTTTTGAAAGGAACAGCTTTGCAAGTATTACTGTAAGTTCTTTATCTGGTCACTCTCGCCATCAGACTCTGTTCTGTTAAAACACCATTATAAACTTTTCAAGATTACAAAACCTGAGGTATTTGAAACTTGTGGACTTGCCAAAGTTACTGCTGCTGACTTTTAAGTTGACTGTGAAATGAATGAAAACTAGGATTTTCATTTGACATGTTCTGGTTTCCAATGTTGAATATTTTGTCTCTTGAAAAAAAAAATCATGTACATACAGTAGTTATTATATTCAAATGAAACTTAAGCCTGGTTCACACTTGCGAGATTAGCACAAGCACAGAGCAACTCAAGTACATGTAAACGTGAAATAAGCACAAAACAAATTTCCTTAAGCTTATAATGCTTTTGTTTGTAAAAATAAGTTAACTTTCTTGTTTCCACTTGATGAAAAACAAACAAAATTGTCACTAGAAACTTGTGCGTTTAACTATTTCAATCACTGTATCATAAACAAATTCTTGCCAAAAGGTCTCGAAAGCAGCAACACAGAAATAACTTTAAGGACAAACACAACATTTTTTAAAACCAAACATGTTTTGACACTGACCTAGTGTCATCATCAGTGGTGCAAAAGATTACTCTTGTAAATTTCAATCTTTTGCTCCAATGATGATGACACTAGGTCAGTATAGAAACATGTTTGGTTTAAAAAATGTGTGTCCTTAAAAATAAATTCTTAAAATTAACAGCAAAGCTGAGATAAAACTGTAAAGTATATGTGTAGCCTTTATTTAATATCCCAACTTTTGATGACTATTTGCCTGCTTAATCTCAGCTAGACAAAAATTTATTTATGTTGTTTTTTGAGTTTGTCAGATGAAGCACCAATGACTGTTTTATCCAATAATAATTATTATTGGCAAGAACAAAAACAGTAGTCACCCCCCCCCTAAGGAACCTTCTCAGTGTGGGTTTTATGCCATGACATGTATGAACCAAGCCTACAGTATAATGAAGAATGCCAACATGCTGAGATGCATGAAATAATTCTCATTCATTTATTCTAAATATTACAATTGTTGCACAAAACTATTGTTAATGGCTACAATGGTTTCTCTAAGTACTGGCAAATTTCACAAAGCATCAATTAAAGCTGTTCTTGACCACAAAACTTAAACAAGAACTAGTTTTAGTACTAAACACTAACCCTATTAATCTTTATTAACAAACCCGGTACATTCTTAAAAGTGGCAGAAACAAAAATTAGACACATCTTTGAGGGGTGCATAAATACATAAGTACTGAAAATTTTGTCTATAAAAAAAGAGCAATAAAAGTTGACAAAACGTTGAGCCAGCTCTTGAAACTTGGACATTATTTTTCTTTTACTTAGTACCCCGAACAGATCACAATGGGTTCCGATCAATCTGCTCAGGAACTTTGTACTCTTTTCTTCCATATACAAACTGATTAAGCCAATCCAATTTCAACCTTTTACCAAGTATAAAGCATTGGGGTTTGGACTTCAACCATATGGCAACTTTTAATCATAAACAATAAACGAATTTTCTGTGCATTAAAACTTACACTAAACTTTTGATTGTTAATAAAAATGTTTCCTTGTCCAAGAGTGGCATTTGAAAAGAAAGCCTTTTACTATAAGTTTATGTCTCGCTGAGCTGCACCCTACTTTCCCCCTGCACACACACACAGACTTCACACTAGATAGATTTAGCAAAGACAACATGACAACATGACTGTTTACTATGTGTTAACAGCTCCAGATGTTGGGATGTAAAGGTTGTGTTGTGTTTCACGACGCAATTTTGATGTTTTTTTTCACAGCGCAACCTCTTCTCAGGACCTTGGGCTGCGAGCACCCAAATAAACAGGTCACATCATCGCATTCCCTTTGCTAAATCTATCATTCTACTTATGACTATGTAACAACAATGGTGTTGCCTTTTTGTGGTTAAACTTTCTGTCCTCATTTCTCTCAGTGGTCTCCATGTATCAAAAAGGCTGTGAATCCATTTGCTTTAGGGATAATTTTTAGGTATAAGTGGGGAACAGTTACCCTCACTGGTTTACACTTCTATCCCTGACGGTCGTTCTCTGAACAGAACTCTCTACCCTATCACCAGTTCTTATGTTGCTCTTAGTATCTTCAGTCGAAGAACTACCAGTTTTCCAATTTTTGGCAATTAGATAGCAGGGGAGAGCAGTAAGAATACATTACTATTCACTTTGTCTTCAGTGATGTAAAACTCTCAACTCTCCAGGTTGGCTGCAAAAGTACTTAATATATCTTACAAATGATGTAATGTCAACCCTACAGTAAACACAGCTTTGGTGAACCAACTCTCAGTGAACAAAATCCTCTAAGCTAGCAAATCCACAGGCACCTAGATTTTTCTTCGACATAAATTTTACACACTCCTGTGCCTGAGCAAGAATCAAGTTCAAAGGTGGTTGCTTTGGAAGTTGGTGTGATTCTGGAAAGCAAAAAAGAACAAACATCTATAAGGCAGTGGCAAACTATAAACACTTGCAGCACTAAAACAAATGGTTCAATACAACAGCAATTTAGGATGTTGGCTAGTGTCTTAAAACTTGATTGTTTTGTAAAATCCTTCACTATCAAAGGTGTTATATCTTGAGTGTTAGCCCTCATTGGAGCATATAGGAATTTAAATTTGTTCCAACTTACAGTTAAAACAATCAACTTTTTAGAAACTTAAAGGCCACAAACTGCCCTTTAAATGATGAGTTTTTAAAAGTTTATAAGCTTTTTTATTACATTGCAAGTCAAACTTCTAGGGCTCAAAACCAAATCCTGCATGCCAATTGGCCAAAAATCAGTCCAACAATTTACCATACTGGACCAGGACTCAACTTGAGTGTTCAGAGATAACTAAAACTGAAGCCATGTAATAAAACTCATTTGCTCAGTCTGTACTGTGAAAGACCCCAGGCAAATCAATATTTTCCTGGACAGACCCTTGCACTCAGTTATTAAGGTATAAGAAGCGATATGGGCCATAAAAGTATCTAGAGCAAACTTTTGAGTTTGGTTTCATTGAACTTAAGTGCACACAAAACCCTTTATACCCCATTACAAGTGTCTACTGATAATAACGAGAATCAAGAAATTCTTAAAAAAAAGTGGAATTGATACACATATGTAAGTCTGCCAATTTATTCACAACAAGTTCAATATTAAATAAATTTATACTAAAACTGGAGATATCATTCTCACCTAAAATAGCACTATTTAAGGAGGAGCAGATTGGTTCTCTCTGAAGGGGATCTAGTAAATAACCAACAGGACTTGCCCATGGATCAGAGTAGGCAAGTAGACTGAACGCTTCCTGAAACACAAAGTAAGTAATGATAGTTTCTAAATCCCTACATTCACTTAAACATAACTTCAAACTACCTAGTACATGTAACAGCAATATTATATATTCAACAATAACATTGATAACAATTTAAGCTGCCAGCCCTAGATGTGTAGGTACCCCTTCTATCCAAATGATTTTAAAAGGTGTCAGCCAGAGCTGCAAGGCTGAAGTATTGGCATTTAGGTTCAAGACACATGCCTCCTTCCCAATTGAAGTTAAGATAACAGTAAGACTTGCAAGGTACCCTTTTTTATCAACCGAAGTTGAGATATTGGTGGTAGGTGCAAGATACCCCTCCTTCCCAAATAAGGTTATGGTTATAACAGCCTGACAGCCCCTCTTCCCACTGAAGTTAAGATATCAGCAAGATGCACTAATTCTGTAACTGATGATTGATTCTGTAGTTAATTATCATAATAATTATGCTTGTTCTGAAAAAGGATGTTAATCTGGTCATTCACAATACCTGTAAAGTTTTCTTGTTGGTCTCATTCTTCCCATGCTCTCTTTTAAGCTGGTCACTCATTGACTGCAGCTCTCTACCAAACCCTAATATCCTCTCCAATGCAACTCTATTCATGGTACTGTGTTGCCGACAACCTGAATCTAATAAGTTCCATACAAAAGAACAAATCACTAATCAGGAAAAACATACTTTTTTAAAGTGTTTTTTGAAAGTATTTGTGTCTGGTCCTTAACTCAGGGTCTTAAAACAGCTGAAGGGAAGGTGCTGCATTTGCTCTAATGTCAGCAACAGTTTGACTTTCAAATTTTCAGGGATAAGGACATTTCAGTGTAGGCTGCAGGTGGCAGACCTTAAAGGGAACCTTGAGTCCTATTGCCAGTTCTTCCCAAAACCACTGAAAAAAATATGTAAAAAAATTTAATCATGTGGTGAAGGGCTAATGTCATTAGAAAGTGCTCAATACATATAAAAAAGTGTAGTGCTAACTATACAAGTTGAGAAAACAGAGAGACAAGTTTCTGCTACTCTGAGTTTCGTGCTCTCGCACTCATCAGGCAGTGTTTAATGATTAAACACTGCCTGATGAG
>JAOBAT010142062.1:0-11474 GCA_026413305.1 Hydrozoanthus tunicans
AGGACTGAATTACTGGATCGGACGATGCAGGGCAGGAGTGAGCTTAGACTCTATCAAACACCAGTTCTACCACAGCATGGAGAGACGCAACTTATGCACCCAGAAGATCACGGAGTACTACCGCAAAATTATTGGAGGATTGGAATGGACGAGGTTGAAAAGTGTAACGATACAGAAAACTTGAATAGATCCAATCAAACCACTGGGAGTTAAAAATCCATATTAAACCATTGTCCCCGAAGTGGAGTTGACTAGTTTATCGCTAGGCAACGATACTGAGGGAGGCATTTGTTTAATTAGTTGAATAAATTGAGGCGAGAGTTGTTGAATGTTTCCAAGTTTGAATCAATTTGACTTATTTAAAAGTTTCAAGCCGAAGGAAGAAAAGTAAAAAAAAAACAATGCGTGCTCACTAGTATTATTGTTCTTTTCTTTCGGGGTAAAACAATTCCATTTTACTTGTGAATAGATACAGATATCCCAAATTTCGTTCTCCTTTTTGTGTTTAAGAGATCTGAATTTTTCTTGTGAGACTGACAGCTTTCTCAAAACAGTAACATGGCCGGCTACTTGAAATATTGCCAATAAATCTGACTTAAAATGATGTTGTTGGAGAAGCCCCGTGTTCGGGTTTTGTTCACCCATGCAAAGCTAGTGACGTCTGTTACACGCATGCATCTCTAAACAAGAGATCCAACAACCAGTTTTATATCTTGCGTCGTATGGTCCTCTGACTTCAAAAAACTAATACAGATTAGTAGATTTAAATTTCCTTGAAATTTGTAACATTGCACGAGAATCATCCAGATCGAGGATCCATGCAAGTCCAGGATTATCCTAACAATCACACATACAGTGATGTTGCGTGACCTGATGATGAGCATCATTTCTAGTTCGTCATAGTTGAAGTTGCAGTCAAAGTCATTGTAACCGAATCATACTAAGAGTTGTTTCAAGTAAGAATCAAAGCAACAGTAAAAATGAAGGTCCCGGATCAGCTACAGTCCTAATTATGGCTGCAGTTGTTTTATTTTCATCTCTTTACATTCGTTATCAGCACTTTATAATTAACTGTACTTGAAACAAGAATAATTTCTGATGTCCCCCTCCCCACACGATTAGCGCTATTGCTATTCCCGCGGTCTAGCTTAAATGTAACCAAGTTTGATTTTTTCCCCTATTAAATGAATGAATAAAGTGAAACTAGAGTTTAGACATCGCTCTACAGATACACTACTTACTTTGGAGTATTATATACTAAATAATCTCTCCGCTACTCTTACAGATTAAACGGAAACCACATAAGACCACTCGGCTAACAACGGTCAACATGGAATACTTTTCATAACCACGAATATCGCGATTTAACTTGTAGAATTTATAGCTGTTAAACTTAATAAAATATCCACTTTTAGTGACCGTTAGTGTTCGGTGTATTGGTTTGCGCGTCACAGGCGGCCCATTGTGACAGCGCTAATCGACTAATTGACTTGCACGGTTCCAGTCGTTCCGGCTTAAACTACTTCAAGGCCAAAGCTAAACTCAGCGTTTTAAAACAGAAATAAGATTAAATCCTTCCGATTATTGTCTTGGTGAATATTTAAGACAAATTTTTCTGCCGATTGCATAGAAGTGTCTACATCGGAATCATGGAACTTAGTTTGTTAGAAAGTTTTTTGAAAGAGAAGAAAAATGTCGTTTACCTAATTTAAAAAAACTCTTGGTTGCTAAGATATAAGGGTTTTTAAAATATGCAAGTTTAATAACCAATGCAACCTTTTGTCAGTGCTTTCATGAACTTGGCTATGTATTGTGGATGCGTGTATATAGGAAGAATAATAAAAGTTTTGATTCATACCAAGTTAATGGAATTTTGGTAAATACAATAGCGACATACTAAAGTGCCAGTTTGTTATTGAAGTGCTTGTGTGAGGGCTTTACCCAAAGTGAAAAGCGCTTCTTTGATTTTATTATTTGTGTGTTCGGTCAGACGGCAAACACAACGATATCGAAAAATTTAGACTCTTTATACGTATAACCTATTCTTGAAAATATTACACTTCAGTAAAAAGTTTTTTTTGATGCATGCAGGCTCTTTATCAGTCATTTCAAAGCGTCTTCATTGATATGCAAAACGGGTAATAAATAGGTATTTCAATAAGAGCATATTTACCTGATTTTTTAAAATAAAACAAACACGGCAAACAGCACTCGACCCAAACGTTTTAGCTAGCATTGTTTTCCGAACCAACAAAGTTAAACAATGAACAGAACTCGCTGAAATTTTGAGTTTGTTTATGACCCAGATTGGTGAAAAGGTATTTCATTCTTATCGGTTGCTACAATTATGTTGTGAATCTGTGGGAAATGAAGCGGAAAAAAAGTTTTCTTATTGTTTGGCATCTATTCTATATTCAGCTCTACTAAAAAGTTGAAATACTGAAAACAACAAATGACGCATAAAGAAGTGCAAAGCAGCATTTAAACTCCGTGTGGCGTGATAAGGTGCTGAGTTACTGACGGGACCAGAACCATTGAACCTACTTTGCACACCAAAATGCGGAAAACTTGGAACCGTGTAATCTTCGTTTTTTTGCTTTTTCTTCTCGTTGTTGATTTGTCAGAGGAATTTTGGGGGAGGCGAAGAAGAAGACGCCGTAGAGGAAAGCCAAAGGTAGGTTTGTTCAACAAATTTTTGTTAAAGGCGAGCTACGAGACCCTCTCAATAACTAGTTTCCTTTCTGAAAAAGTTTTGTAATTGATCAGACTTAGATAATCAAAATCTGAACGCAGGCAGGACGAAATACATACAACTTGATAATGCTGCTGTGTTTAAAGTCACACAAAGAGCATTTGATAGTTCTATCATTTGAAAAGTTGGTAGTCGAGAACTTAGCGTCATCGCAGTTTAAGGATGCTGACATTTTGAGCAATAGACGAAGTGCTCCTAATTCACTCTGAGGAAAGGCTAACGCACGAACTGTGGAAACAACCATAATTTTCAACGGTGAAAATTCTAAACTTTTAACCCTTTAGTTGATCTAGAGCTTATTAGATTTAGAATGTAATTAAAATTTTTCGCCGACGTACTCACGACTGGCACCTCTATAAAACGGACACCAAATGTTGGTCCCTGCCGTGCATTTTCTCAGTCATTTACTGTATTTTATGTCTCTATAAGACGGACACCTCTCTATGATGGACAGTTGAGGCCAGTCCCGAAGTTGTCTGTCTTTAAGAGGTTTGAATGTAAAAGTTTGAAATTCAAAAAGTTATCGGTGCTTTACTATACAGTGTGCTTAGACGTATTCAATCATTAGAGGTTTGAAGCTTCGTGGGGCTAAATTTTATCGCGGCTAGGGAAACAATTCCTTTCCCGGGGGAACACTTTTTCACAGAGCAATTGTCAAAAATAATTTTACGCTTTTTGTATATTGTTCACTCGTTTCTGGATGTTTTTAAGAAACATCAGGGAAGCAACCATGGTCAAGTTTCGTGTAATTCGTGTTCGGCATACGAATTTGAGCTCAGTCTTGCAACGCATACAGTTATAAGTTTGTTTGCTGTTGATTGTGGTATACTAAGCAACAATGTGGTGTAATCAATTCTTCTATTATTTTTGAAGTCAACGGAGTATATCGGCAGTTATAGGTTCTGACTTTCGATTTTTAAGCAAAATAACGCGAGAGACTTACAGGTGTTGTCATCCTTGATAATCGGAAGCACTTGTTACATACGAAACGAAACGATTAAAGCAAGGTAAAAAAAACCCCTACACAATACACTGTTTTTAAGTTTTTCGCAAACTTTTGAAAAACTCTACCACTAGAAGAGTAAAGGTATGTCATTTACATACGAAATTTCTCGCGTCATTTTTCGTTAAATTTAGGGCCCGGACCGGAACGCATGCGAAGCAGCAGTCGACAGTTTCTATCGCGCGATTCTACACCGCGAACCCGACCGCGACGGGTTGAATCACTGGACTGGACGATGCATGGCAGGAGTGAGTGTAGACTCGATCAAACATCAATTCTTTCATAGCACCGAGAGACGCAATTTGTGCACACGGAAGATCACAGAATTTTATCGCAAACTCCTCGGACGGGAACCCGACAGAGCAGGACTGAATCACTGGGCGAACCGCTGTGTTGGAGGCAAACAAACCCTGTCTTCCATTGCGCTGGGATTCGAGAATACCCCTGAGTACAAACGTACAAGTGAGTCACAGCTGATAGTAACACAGATACTCAAGTAACAAGAGCTATGTGCTGTTTTATAACAAGTACTAGTCGCAACTATTCACAATGAAGTTTTTAAGCATGAGCTTCGAAATGGACTTTGGGAAAAAAATGTAACAATAGAATGTCATTTCATCCAATCATATCACTGCTTATCTACTTAATCGAAATAGATATGGTATTACAGATGACTTGGGTAGGTTTAGTTTCCCTTGAAATGTATGACACTCTACAAGCCTTGTTTAAGGTACCGCTGACAAAGTAGACTGCCGGCACACATGCATATCATTTGTCTCTAACTGAGTTCAAACATCACAAATTCCTGCATTGGAGGAAGCGAGTTTTCAAATGAAGAAATAGACCGAGTTTTGAATTCACCTTTTCTTGCTTGAATTTGTAAACATTAAAAAATTAAAACTGAAGCGGTACCTTAAACGCGAAAAAGACCTATTGAAGTTACCGTCAAAGTGACTGTAGTAACAATAATACTTAGAGCTATTTCAGAGGCAATTTCTGCATGGATTTTATTTCTCTACTCCTCAGAATGTCGTAATGATGTGAGTGCGTCGTATCGCGATCTTCTCTTCAGGTCACCTGATCAAGTGGGCTTTAATCACTATACCAACTTATGTCTTCGAGGCACGGCTATGGAGGCGATCAGAGGAATTTTTTTCAATAGTAATGAAAGACGAAAGATCTGTAAACGGGAGATCACAAAAATATACAAAACGCTAACAGGCCGCTCTCCCAACCAACAAGAGCTCAATAGTCGGACGAGTGCTTGCTCTGTAGGAAAGCGACGACTGTACGATATTGTGAAGAGTGTCGAAAAGACGAGCAATGGTAAAATCTCTAAAATGCCTTTAAAAAATTGAGAAAATAAAAAAATAGTTTAAGTTTGCAAAGTACGTAAACTTTCCGGATTAACCCTTTTAGTCCCAGACAGTTAACAGAATCTAACTTCTCGCTACATAAGATATACAAAATAAGACAATTGGTAATCAGAAAACAATAATTGAACAATCTGAGCTAATTAAGATGAAGGATAAAGTTCTCCCAAACTTGTTAAAAGAAAAGTATGGGTTCTAGTTAGGATAATTTAGCAAGACGACGACTGGGAATGAAAGGGTTAAACTATGCATGCTTCCTATTAATTGTCATGCAGACCAACAAGCCTTTGTAACTATTTTAATCATATCCTTAAAAATATTTCCCAGATTGTAAAGTTATAGTTCTGATATGCTTGATAGCTCCTCCCTTATTTGCCGAAATCAGCCGCTTTAATCGGCGCACTGTCGTGTCGGGAAAAGAATGATATGGAGATACGAATATATTTTTATGTTAGTAAGAACTGTTGAGTGTTATAAACAGCAAAAGAGGGGTCTATAAGTATTTATTGATATCTTTTTCAACCAACCTTGATTCAGTTGGTATGTACTGTAACCGCTAACCGTCAGGCCCTGGATTTGATTTCTTTTTAATGTTTCTCAGGAATATCGCATTACCAACCAAGGTCCAATCAGTATGTTCTATACGGTTGCTTCAGAGACAAACCTCACAGAGCTATCATGCACATGATTGCCAGCAACATCGGAATCCCGCGCGCCGTTGCTATGTGTGCCTCCTTAACCAAGAAACGAGGTTTCTGGACGTTCGGTGTGCAGTACAACGGGCAGTGTTTCTCTGCTAACAACGCTCCCCATACATTTGCCAAATATGGAGGTGCAGGGGACTGCAGGAACGGCAAGGGAGGATCCTGGGCCAACGACGTGTATTTTTTTGGTTAGTCATTGATCACGCCTTTAACGACAAGGTTTTGAGAAACTATCGACTACACAAGGCATAATTTGTAAATCGACTGAATTGAAATCAAATATGACTGCGTGACCGCTCCCTACAAAACAACGTTCCACCAAATAACATCACCGGAAAAGACGGGATCGACACTTATTATGGCTACGGTTTCCAGTGCCTACTCTTGGGCGTTTTTGTGTTACGTCTTTGTACGGAATCGCTCAGGTGATCTTCAAAAATCTTCTAAAACAAGTTTCGGCTCGTTTGAAGAGTCCTCATCAGTTCGAACTGAGCGATACTACAAAGACGTTGGAACACAAGAACTCCTAGAGTAGGGACTTGAAACCGTTTCCATGAAGAAATCCACGTCTACGAAAATATACAGACTTTCCAGACACTTATTATGATTGACATCACAAGTTGGTTTATAATATATGTGCGATATGAAGAATAGGGATCAAATAGCATAACATATTGATTGATACACATGATACGAAATGGCCAAATACAAATTATTAATATTATTAATCAACTCTGTTTCTGTGTCCAGTTCCACGGTATTTCAGGCGAGGCTGCTTCAAGGATCGACCTCAACGTGCCATTGCACACATGGTTGCCAATTTTCCCGGGGACAGATTCGCCATTGCTAAATGCGCTTTTCTGACCAAAATCCGCGGCTTTCAAACGTTTGGTGTGCAGTCCAACGGACAGTGCTTTACAGCTGCCAATGCGCATGACACCTATGGGAAATACGGACACTCGAATGCATGCGCAGCTACTGGAAGAGGGGGGACTTGGGCCAATGATGTTTATTTTCTTGGTAAGTACTGAAGGATTAAACACAACATTTAACGCTTTGATGGTGGTGTCAGTAATTGTCGTTCCTCAATGACGTAATGGTTGTTATGACGACTATACTCTCGTTAGTTGTCTTAGCTGTTTAGCTAGTATTACGCGACAGAAATTCAAAGTTTTCAAATTTGATAATTTCGAATCTATAGAACTTATTTAACTTAATGAGCATTTGAGTCGGCCATTCGTTTCTTTGTATGTGAGTGAGTATATCTGTAGCCCACCACGCTGTCTACTGTTTTCAGTGTTTTTTTATTGTGTCTTTGGTAGTACCTTCAGAGTTTTGCTGGTTAGTGTGCTTATGCCGGTGTTAGATTTAAAACAGTCTCAAATTAAGTTGGGTGCAATGTCCTTGGACACTCTTTAAGGTTTCAAAACTCTTTTTAACGTTTTGGTTTTTTTAATAAGGTAACAAACAGTTTCAGTTCGAATGCAAAATAATGATGCTATCTGTAGCATGTTGTTCGGCTTACAGCCGGTTTTGTTTTCAGATCACTACATGCAGGTCGCTTCCTTTGATACGCACGGCGATGTTAACGCTGGACGAAGAATGAAGAGTTTTGTGGACTGCATTCCCAACGGGTACGAATTGTTGGTAAAGTGTTCAATAAAATGGAGTGAAACTTTGTACGAATTGTTTAAGTTATCATTAATCTCCCAGAGTTTTGCGGAAACTGTATAAGGAACTGCTGCTATGTCGATGAAGGTCTAAGCTAAGCTTTTTAACCGGGTGAGAGTCTTTGAGTTCCCTAGGTCGGACAGGACACCGTTTCTATCGCAGGTTAACTCCAGCCGGCAGAAGCGTAGGTTTTTGCATCATTTACACCAATGAGTCAACTAGAACAAGTCGTGTTGTTAGGTATCCTGCTCAGAGACGCGATATACATACATACACATTTGGTGTAAGGGGCAAAGGATATCAATATATTTTTGACCCTTTCCCCATAAATCTCGCAAGAGTTTTTTTGTCCTTAAATTTTTTTCGGTGTTACAGTAATACGAGTTCTGAAGGAACAAATGTGTTAACTTTTCAGACACGCTGTACTAGTAGCTGTTCAGGACGAAGCCAAACATCGCTATAACAGCCATGTTAGCGATGCACTGAAGAAGCTGGGTGGCAGAAACTTTCACCTGGAGTATCGTGGATCATACTCTCTGATTGGCTACAAAGGGCCACGCCCCAACTGGGTGCGGGAAATAAAGCGTGGAAAGGGAAAAGGACCATCGACAGTTTCTGCCACCCTCTCGCTAGGTTATTGTTACTTCCTTTTATTTACAGTACGATTATGATTTAAGTTAAGTGGTGTGCATAAGTTAGAGTGTTATCTTCGTGCAGGACCAGACTCGGTGGCCACACGAGGAGAGGATAGGATGGCGTAATGGTGTTTCTTGAGGCTATTGATTGCCATTGGATGCTTGTATGTAAACTAAATTTACAAAAAAAATGCAGTTGCTCTGTAGTGGTAGTCGTTTGGGCAATGTCACTGTTCCACAAAGAGGAGAAAACAAAGAGGGACTACTTGTTTTATTTTGATTTCCAAACAGCTAGTGTTCTCATTTGAGGAAAAGAATGAGACTCGTATGTGTACACACCTCCCGTTAACTAAGACCTGTTTCAAACGTACGCACAATTACCGTACTCAACTAACTCAAAAGTAAAGTTTCAATTTAGCAATTTCAGCAACGTAAACTGGGCTCAGTCTATGTCGTGGTACCGCCCTACTAGAAATTAGTTTAGTTTTAGGGTTTAGCAAAGTGTCGGACAGCGGCGCAACGTTTAAAATCACTCATGGAACAGAAAGGCTTAAAACGTCTCGCCACTTTTTAGCCCAGAGTAAGTAAACTATTGATCGTAGACCAAATCTTTCATAACTATGTCAAACACAAAGCAAGCTGTTTGGTGTTATCGTGCACAGGCTAACCATGAAAACTATGTTACATCTCTCTGTTTTAACCCATCGAATACTGCCGTGTTAGCACAACAAACAAAGGTCTTTGTTTCTCACAACTAAAAAAGAGTGTCCGCCGATAGAAGATTGAGAGACAGAGCCTACGGTTTAACCTTCTCATCCGAGAGGACGCGAAGCTGAAACCGTTTGCAGATGTTAGAGCAAAAGCAGCACCTTCTCCGGCACCGGAAAAGTAACCCGGGTCTGGGCAGATAAACTATCAACACAAAGTTGGTGTACATAAAATGGCAGCCATATTAACCGTGCTCGTTGCCATTTTTCTTTAGGTGGCTACTCCTACTCAATCCATGTTCGAAGCGAAGGATGTGAAGATAGAGGCAAACATGGTGGGTGTGGTCGCGCCTACCTATCGGTAAACGGGCAAGATTACTCGCACCATCGCAGAGGGTACAATGTTGTTGTGATCCGCTGAACGGTAAGTGATTCCTCTCTCCTCAGTTTTGCTGCAGACTGAATGACAAACTACTATTTGTCCAAGGCATTGGTTGATGGATTGAAAACGTAGACCACAATTGAGAAGTAAGAAACTAAAGTTTTGATTTTGCTCTACAGCTGCACCACTTACTCTTGATATATACTGAACAATTACTCTTACTTTTACAGGTCAAACAGAAACCAAGTGACCACCCGCTAGCAACGGACAACATGGAAAATATCTTACTTATAAACTTGTGATATACAATCACGAATACGATTTAACGTTCAGTTGTTGAACTCCTATAAAACTTATTTGCGCTTAGCGGCGCGCAATTTTGCTTTACTGACTATTTTGATTGCACTCGTTTATGATTGCTAGTGCCAGCCTGAAGGGCGAGGAAGCGCGGGGCAGTGAATGCGTCAGTTGACTAAAATTCTCACCTCACTACTTCTCCGCAAAACTGAATGAAACTTTTGGTAATACTGCGTTGGGGTTGTCAGACACAAACCCTAGGCAGAAACCACTTTTTATGTCTTTGTTATGTTATCACAGTTTCCTAAGCGCTTTAGCATACCTTTGATCGAGTGTGAGGTGCCAAAGTCATTTTTGTCTACACGGCAGATAAGTTAGCCCTAGTGTAACAATATAAAGAACCTTGGTTTAGCAAACACAATGTAAAAATAACTTTTGGTACAGCTTTAATAAATTTTTCTAAAAACACTTTATTTCGGCTGGCCAACCAAGCCTTTTTAGGGTAATTAATTCGGATCTCGCTTATAGTACTAAATAGTACTAGTAATTTTTTACTACTATAAGCGAGATCCGAATTAATGACAAACTCGAAAATGAAATATAAAACCGCCGGCTAAGCGAAAATCATGTGACGGCTCGTTGAGTAGCGTCCGCTGAGAATTTGCAAGGAACAACTGAGGTAAAATCTATTTGTGGCCGAGGATATCGTTTTGATGGCGTTACTTCTGATCACGTCGCCATAACGCAGCGCACAGCTGGGAATGATTAGTTGAAAGAATGGACAATTCTGCGAAAAATCATGCATGTAAGCACATATTTAGATTTTTTAAATGTAGATCTCAAAGTAAAATCGTTCGTGGCTTCGCCAACCCCATCTAACGGTTATTAATGACAATTCGGTGAAAATAACGGTAGCAACTTAGCTGTAGCATTTGTAACGAATAGTAAAGGATAATTCGGACGTAATTCGATGAAACTAACGGTCACTAGTCTTTATAATACTAACTACGTTACTATCAATCATTAACTATTTACTGATATTATCCTAGCGCCCGTGGCGTGGTGACTGCAGTATACAGACATTCAACATTCAAACATTGACGGGTGTCGCAGTACAGTACCCTGTCCCTTTAATCTTTCAAATGTGAAACCCGTCAATCAGAAGAACTTTTCCCCAGTTGTCCCCAGCAGAGCTCTATTCTCTGATTTGAAACTGATTTTCTACAAGGAGGAAATTTTTCTCTCCTGCCAAGCTGCCCGGCTCTGTATTGTCGCAAATACCGCTGAAAAGCAGCAGTTTTCTGGCTGTAAGATTGTTTTCAGTTGCCTGACCCTTTGCGTCTTTCGTGGTTTCCTTGTAGCTAAACCCTTACAAAATATTCTTTGATCAGACGGTCGTCAACATCGCTTTTAACCTTTTCCTTATTGTTTGTGAGTTTCGAGAAAAAAGTCGAGGAAAAAGTTAAAACAGGAACGCAATCCAAAAAAAATTTGAACGCGACATAAAAATATTCTTAAGCGCGACCTCTAAAAATATTAAACACACTATTTTTGAAAATGGCACTTCCAGGTTCCGTAGATTTTTTTTTATTTCACTGCGAATTGTATTTGCATGTGGTGGTTCCTAATTTCATATAGTGATTCTTTTTTTTCATTATGTGATTTAAATTCCGATATATATACCTTTGTCATGCATGTTTGACTTGCAAGGCAAAAGACACTACTTAACTACCGACTCGCTGCGCTAATCAAAGGCCGAGAATCTTTCAAAGGTTCAAGAAGTCTTTCCTTTTTGCATGATTTTTCAAAAGTTTTGCCAAATTCTCCTTTGTACAAGCAATTGTAAGGAAAGGACTATAGAAATTTTGCGACTTGTACAGTATGGTGCCCAGTATCCGGCCACTTAAGATTCCAAAATTAATTACTTTTTTTCCTTACCTCTTTTGAGTT
>JAOBAT010142073.1:0-34113 GCA_026413305.1 Hydrozoanthus tunicans
ATTGAATCTGTTGTTAATTTGTGTCTGTATTTACACTGTATGTATTGAAATATATCTGTAAGTTATCTGCAACAGGTCGAGTAAAGAGTTATGTTATGTTGTATGTTAAGAAATCATTTATCAGTGCTCGCCACTCTTTGTTAAACCTGTTTTATATTTCGCATGTTTTAACCAAAAATGTTAAACAACGTTAGTGTTGAATCGAAAAACAAGTTTTTTGTTACCCTTGTGGACAATTTCTTCTACAGAATACTAATATCCACAATGGTGTATAGCGATAAATACAACCGAAGCCGAAGAAAACCATACACTATTGATGTTAGAAGGTTGAGATAAATATTATAAACTAATAACTTATACACCATAGAATAAAACTGACGTGTTGGCCTATATGTAGTCCTTCGTTTGAGTTCAGTGTATGATAGTTGAGATAGTTCTAAATACATTTAAAAAGCCCTTACGCCAATTGATAAGTGAATGGGCAGAAAAACAAAAGAAAATAAAAATATAGAAAAAAACGAGTTGGAAAAAAGATAAAGTAATCAGAAAATACAGAAGGCCAGTAAAACGCAAAGCTTTCATGATTTCTCAGTGTTCCAAAGGTGTGAATTAGTCGCATTTCTTTCGTTGAGCCGAACGCAACAAACAATGGAAATAGAATGATGGCAAGAGTTAATAAGACAAAAGATCAGTTTGAAAACTCCAGTCAAAAACGTCAGTTCTACACTTTTTGGCTAAGTTAAATGTAAATATTCCAAAATTATACGATATTTCTGTTGAGACGATGTACTAGACACGATGATTTGTCTGTTTTGAAGTTAACGGTGCCTGGTCCGGCTGGAGTAAGTGGTCACTCGGCTGTTCTGGACGTTGCGGCGAAGGTAAGCAGTTCAGATGGAGAACGTGTACCAACCCCAAACCCGCTTTTGGTGGGAAAGACTGTCCTGGTATATGGAATGAGACTCGCAGCTGCGACACTGGAAGGCCTTGCCCAAGTAAGTAAGAGTTGGTCACGGTTGACAAGAGATACCTGTCCGGATTTTATCGTTAAACATAAGTATATTCCTCATAGGGTGAAATCAGCCAACATTTTTAAAGGACAATCTAAGAACAGGCTCAGGATTTGGCAAGAAATTTTTATTATTTTTTGCTACTTTATGGCAAAAAATCATAGATTCGACAAATAGTCGATCGTGCAAAATTATTTGTAACTAAACAAGCAAACTAAATATTTTTAAACAATTTAATCCTTCACCTTTTTTCTTAAATTCATTAAGAGAAAATAAGTGTACCGTAGAGGTTAGGCTGTTTTGGCTGAATTAGTTTGCAAGAACTTTATCAAAAGGAAACTTATCAAAAGGAGTTCCAAAATCACAAGTCGGTGCAGAGTTTCAGCCGCAATTGGAAAATTTTAACAACCTTGACTGATGACTTTTGTGTTCAACTATTAGTTGACGGTGGGTGGTCTAGCTGGGGAGAGTGGTCCCCCTGTCAGGCACGCTGTGGGTACGGACAGCAGGAGAGGAGGAGGACTTGCGACAACCCTAGACCAATGTTTGATGGACGAAGTTGTTACGGATACCCAAGGGAGAGACGGGAGTGTGACACAGGGCGTGCTTGTCCTACACCAGGCAAGGCTGGTTTAACAGAATGGCTTTTGAATGTAGCTACTAGGAAATTAAGTCTTCTCTTATTGTAAAGTGAGTGCAAGCATTCATAACTAAATGTCATGTAACTACAAGTATTGTAAATTAGAACTCAATAGGAGCACAAAGCGATACGTGCCAGTGTGATGGCAAATGCCAAAAATAAAGAATAATTGCCCTAAAAATAAGAGCAACAAGGCTGAGCTAAATCTAATCGGTTTTAAAAAAGTGTTGATGCAAGCTATAGAAAAATAGTTGTTCTTTTTTGTTCTTGTTTGTATTTCCTGATCTTGTTATCCAAAAAGTAAAGAAAAAATGTTGACCAGCTTATTTGTCACTTTTTAGTTGATGGAGGATGGAGTGAGTGGAGCGCATGGGCGGAATGTAGCGTTAGTTGTGGAATAGGCAGACAAGAAAGATACAGGACTTGCACAAGCCCCAGGCCGACAAACGGTGGAAGGAACTGCGTTGGAGACTCCAGAGAAATTCGCAATTGTGATTCGGGGTCGCGTTGTCCCGGTTAGTTTAAACACAATCAATAAGGGAGTTTATGAAGGACTAAAAGTATTTGTAAGAATTATTTCTGATAAGTAAAAGGAGAAACTACGCTTTTTAAAGTTAAGATTAGGAGCTCTAACCTGCTTATAAAAACGAAATTAGTTCTTTTTTCAAAATTTTGCAGCTTACCATGTCTTATAAAGTGGTTAGAGAGAAAAAAAACTCCAAAAATAGCTTGAAATCGATTTATTTGTCTCCGAAAATGAAACACGTCTGGCGCAAAAGTACTTTGGTTCCATGATAAAGTAAGAAGATTGGGGACGATTTGATGTAGTAAACTGCATTTTTTGGGAAGCAGTGCAATCATACACTGTGTATGTATTGTTTTTCGCTAGGCGCCCAAGCTGCGCAGCAACTTCCACCCTTATTCGCTTTCTTCTTTATCTGGTCCGCAATTGCTTTCAGCTTTCCCAGTTTATTACACCATAACGGCGCGCGGAAAGGAACCACTTTTGAACGCCAAACACGATTTTCAATTGCAGAAAAAAGGTAAGACACAGGTGGAACGCAACTCGAACCGAACAATTTTGAGTTAAAACGCGATAAATTAACATGGGCTCAAAAACAATTTTCGTTTCATAGGCACTTTAAACTGTTTAAACTGTTTGACCCTGTAGTTCACTTGTCACTGAAGAGGGTGCAAGTTGTAAGACCTTTGGTAAATAAAGTACACGATCGTAGCTGAATGGCTGACCTGTTTCAGTTGTTTGTCTTTATATTGATTAAACTGTTTTACTTCTTACGATTTGTATAATCAAAAAGAAAAAAAAAGTAATAAAAGCTGGTAACAAGTAGTAAGGAAGTGACTAGCAATTTTCTTGATGTTTACAATGAGAGGAGAATTGTAATCTGATGCCAGACACGTAACTTTTGTAGTAAATCGAGTGTAAAAATACAAGTCAACTGACATGTGAATAACTAAATGACTACTAACTACGGTTTTGTGAAGAATAATTGTTCTTGTTAGTGTTTATTCCCTCACTTAACCTTCACTGAGACAAAGAAAAAAGTTGACTATAGCTGTAACTACTTTGTCACTCGACTTTACAGTTGATTTTCGAAAAGTAAAGAAAAAATGTTGACCAGCTTATTTGTCACTTTTTAGTTGATGGAGGATGGAGTGAGTGGAGCGCATGGGCGGAATGTAGCGTTAGTTGTGGAATAGGCAGACAAGAAAGATACAGGACTTGCACAAGCCCCAGGCCGACAAACGGTGGAAGGAACTGCGTTGGAGACTCCAGAGAAATTCGCAGTTGTGATTCGGGGTCACGTTGTCCCGGTTAGTTTTAACAAACGCAACAAGGGAGCTCATAAAAGGACTAAAAGTGTTTCTAGAGGCGTTTTTATGACAGTTACGAAGCCAAATTAATTTTGAGGGAAGATACTTTGGTTTACTTATTATAGAAAATTTAGTTTTAGCATGTCAAGGAGGGAGCTTGGGTCTAGTCTTTAAAGAGAATATGGGGAAGTCTTGACTCCTGCTGTTTTTCTCCTTAAACTCTAATTTAAGTTGACGGAGGATGGAGTGCATGGGGTCCGTGGTCAGTGTGTAAGGGTCTCTGTGGTGAAGGAACAAAGGAAAGGAACAGAACCTGTACAAACCCGAGCCCGCAGTACGGAGGGCGGTCTTGCGCGGGAGGCTATCGTGAGTCTCGACGATGCGACACTGGAGTGAAGTGCGAAGGTAACGCAAAAGATAAAACTACGGGGGAAAAACAAAATGAAACCGTTTTCTGTAAAGTGTATTTCGTAGTTGGTAAAATGAAGTAACGGTTAGTGTTTTAAGACAAGAACGTTAATAAGAGGGGAGTATTTTTGGCCCGTAAGCCCCTGTTATAGTCAAGATGTATTAGATAACAAACTTGCACGCTTGCGTGTGCCTCGCCAACTATTTTTTGTTGAGCGTACAGGAAGATAAGTTGTAGTGAAACGCAAACAAAGGACTTTTAACTTTCAAAAAACACGTTGGTGCGGTCTAAACGGGAGCCCAATCAAACGTACAAACTTAACTTTGTACACATTTCGCTACATGAAAAAACTCTAGTTTTCAAGAAATTTTCAAGACTAAAATACTAGGTGAAAAGCACTTACACTATAAACATTCTTTGAGTTCTTATTATTGTGTTCCTCAGTACGTGGATCCTGGGGACCTTGGGGTAGGTGGGAGCCATGCAGCAAAACTTGCCACAAAGGAACTCAAACCAGAAGGAGGGTTTGTATGTTTCCTCCGCACAACCAGGCAACGAAAAAGATACCATGCTCCGGGCCCTCGGTAGCGCAGAAAAATTGTAACGAGAAAAAACCTTGCAAAGGTAACCTTTATTTAAAGCCTTTTTTCTAACTTCAGAGGAAATACGTGAAAGCATGACGTTTCAGTACGAAGAATTATAAATAAAATAGATTTTGTACTTGTTCGTTATTAATGCATATCTGGAAAAATACCCTTAACTCTTTAGAAAATTGTAACCTAAAAGTTTGGAAAAGGAAACGACAACGCCAATACGTAAAGAAGGTCGTAATTTAAAAAACCGACAAATCTTGCAGCTCACCCTGTTCCATAACTGCCTGCATTTGAACAAAGTTTGTATTACATACAATCATTTTTCGTCTTACTTAAGAAGATTTCTTCTGGATCCTCAAGAAGAGACATAACTACTTGCCTTTAGTTCTATAGGTCGAAATTTTCAAGTCAAGTAATTTTTGAGAGTTTTAAAGATGTTTTCTTTGAATAATTGGCTAATAATACGAACAAACTAACAACCTAATTAATACAATATATAAAATTTATAACTGTTAGTTAAACTAATAACTTTGTTTGTGAAGCTGTGTCTATCATTTTGTTCAATTCATTTTAAACTAGTTGTCAATTTAACTTTACTTTCAGCTAAACCTTGTCAGCTGTTCTGTGCCAAACGAGTTGCATACGTCTGTGGGTCCGACGGGCGTACTTACTGGAACAAATGCGAGCTCAAAAAGCTTGCTTGTCGCACTGGTAGTTCAGTAACCATTTCTTACAAAGGACAGTGTCGAGGTACGTGAAACATCTATTAGTGAACTATTCCTTCATCTAAACACAAACAGTTCAAGTCATTTTTTTAAAAATTTGCAATTAGACATAACAACGATTTAGAACTGGTGAGCGTGCATGCAAGGAAAAGTAAAAAAATTAAAGTAGCAAACTCACTGCTCACCCAACTGACTTATTTTACATACATACGGACCACTGATTGATTGCATAGCTTGAACTCGAGAAAAAAGTCAGATTAAGTTTTGCACAACACTTGGATATGCAATGGCTAAATCTTTTCCGGGTTTAGGCTCGGAAAATTACTGACAATAAAGTGCATTTGCTACGTACAGCACTACCTAGAAGCTGAAGAGCAAAAATAAACAACAACAGCAAAAACAATAATTCACCTAACAGCTTTTCAGATAGAGGAAGTGTTGCAGGTTTAAGAAATGGGGCGTCAAATTGTTCGTTTTGATTTTGTTCAAAACCGAGGCTTTCGCGAACAAATAAAGGATCAGAGTTCAGTGATAAAAAGGTAGTACAGATAGAGATACTTATTTCTGATTTTCACAATGGTCCTATACTTAAAAACATTACTACGCTATGAAAACAATTAAGTTCATTATCTTTAACACTTGATAAAATGGAAAAAAAAGTCTAAGTTCAGGGAAAAAAAGACATTTCTAGTTTAAAATCGCTAATGTGTACAATAATCAAAGTGGCGGACTGCTAAATCTCAAAACTAGGATTTACGTTCTATTTCTAAATACCAGAAATTGCAATTTGCCAGCTTGAGGCGAACTAACGCATAGCTACCGAATAAATTTTATTTGTTGCCGAACGGAGGTCATTTTTAAAATAATATGATTTAAATCGCATTTTGTTTCAGCTCATGGATGTCTTGGAATGTGGTGCAGAAGAGGTCATGTATGCCAGATGGTGTTGGGGCGTCCCACATGCTGCCCTCGGTACTGCCCATCACGGGCGAAGTACGTTTGCGGGACGGACGGACGAGTCTACATTAACGAGTGCCAGCTGCATGCACTTGCCTGCAGGAACCAAAAGAACCTCAAAGTTGCTTATAAGGGGTACTGCAGGAAAGGATACAAGAAGAGCTTTGGTTGAGGAAGGATCTCAGACTGGAATGATTTTTACAACGTCTATAACCATGATTTTGTGTGTGCATGATAATTGATGTTAATTACATTTTAAACACTGTTTTCCTTTCTGATTTTCTAGCTGAAGAGCTCCACTCCGGCGGCATTTTTGATTTTTATAATGTAACTTATAGCTTGCATTTTTAAAGATTTTCTTCTCAGGTCACAAATCATCCCAAAGAAACTTTTTAGATGATGGAAAGATTGCAAACAACAGTATAGATCTCCCTATTTTTACGGGAAACTCCTTGAAAATTTGATTAAAGAACACTCTATCCCATAACTTGAAAGATATTCTTTTTTGAAAACAACTCGCACACTTCCAAATAAGGAAACTGCGAAAAAAATGCATGCTTTCTATAAACTAAGAACAAAAAATTGAAATTGTTTTAAATGCTACGTATCTTAATGTCAGTGTGCTGTGAGGTGCGCGTGAGGAAGAATAAATGGTAATTTTTAAGCAAGAAACGTCTATTCTTGCAACTGATTTTTCAGGAGGGAGGTTTAAGATAATAAAAATAAAGAAAAAAAAATTTTTAAAAAGCTTTGTTTCATAACTCCCCTTATCACAGCTTGTCAAAAAAGGTTGTGAAGAGGGAGGTTTCGAGAAAAATCGTTGATGGAGTTCGAACGGAGCCAACTAACCTTTGGAATTAAAAAAGCGAAAAGAGCCCTGTGCACTTTAAATGGACAACGTTCTTACCATCTAACCACAAATGGATAGCAATTACGAGGCATAATTAACAACTAATGTGTTTTTCATAAAGTTTTCTTTCCGCCTCGGCGATTTTCTCTTATTAGAATTAGGTGCAGGAGGAAGTCAACCTAGAATTTAAGAATCACAACAACACAGTTTTTTGTTTCCGTCAAACGTTTTTTTAGTTTCCTCAGTTGCTTTTAAACTACCTATTCATAACAAAAAAAAAACAAAGCGTCAAGGAAGACTATAGATCTTTACAAAAAAGGCTGCCATTAAGAGTTTCTTAATAGAATTAACACCTATTGACTTGGTAAATTGATTGAGCCAATTCCGTAAATCCCTCTTTACTGCTGCCATTTTCTTGTAATTTTATTAACATTTTTTACAACCCTCTAGGCCTCTGGCTCTGTTTCAAAAACTTACAACAATGTTTAGAAACTTACAATTTTTTTCTCTTGCTTAAAGCAAAAAAGGGAAAACAGGTGTTACAGCATGTAACAAAATGTATGATGTCCCTCTTTAATAGTATAATACCATGTGCCGCTTATTAAATCATGGGGCCAAGTAAACAAACGGAGTTCCTGTTTTCACTCTTGTTTTACTGTAAATCTGGCTGTAATCCATCTTCCCTTGCCCAGGTTAAGTTGAGAGGCACGACCAAAGGTCTAGAACACTAAAACAAAACAGGCATTACGCACTATTGACATCAGACCTGATTACACCCTTTATTATCATGAAAGTGGATCCCGTTTCCATATAGAGCGCACTCGATCGGGCCAACTCACAAGTCTGTGGCCACTGTGTTTGCGACGCTTATCGCTGAGGTTGAGTTGCCGCAAACATGAAGACAGTTTTACTTGTACTGTCCTTGTTAACTATTGTTCTCCTCCAAGAGACAAAACTGGCCAGTGCTGTTGGCGTGTCTTCACTTCCAAGTAAGATGTTTTTAGATGATTTCTTCAAGGGAACACTGTTTGAGATCGTTGTACGCCCTTATATTGACCGAGTTTTTGTGCACTCCAATCATTTCATAGAATATGATCTTAAAGAGCTAGCTTGGGAAAAATCAAATTTCCTATAATTACATGAGGAATAACGTGGCCTGTTAGGTACTGTGCCTGTGGGCAGTAAAGAACACTTTCTAGTTAGCGTGAGAGTCTAACAAAGTTATATTTAGAGTAAGGCGCAAAGGAAAGATTTTCTTTTAAAGACGATTGTATTTGTGAAAGTAAGACGGATTAAACTTGATACGTCTCGTCGGCATTACAAGGACTGCTTGAACATCGCACAAACCGGGCCAACTAATTGATTGCCTTTTTAGACATTTTGAGATGTAACCGCCCATTTGATAAAACTGCACTGAATTTTCGTTTTGTTTATAAGAAACTGCTTTATCGACTTGTATATGATCTTCTTTAACCGGGCATTTTCAAGCTCCCGGATGTCACATTAGGACAAAAATACCATGTTAAGGTTTGCTTTAATTTTGTGCAGCTCTGTTACCAAGACAACTGAGGTTTATCAAATTTAAGTGCAACTTCTGTAAAAAGCTGCACAGCAGCTATATTCATGTAAAGAAGGTTTAGGTTTTACTTCTGGTCACGACCTATTGTTATTCTAGTAGTTTTTATGGATCTTGTTAGAACCGCCTCAGTTACTAACTTGCGTGTTATCTTTAAACGTCCTTAATTCATGTTGCATAAAACAAAAGTTGTCCTTGCGTTTTTAGAAGTTTGTGCTTTATAACAAGAACTGAAAAGTATGCTAATCTAAAAGAGACTGTGAAAGTCCAAAAAAAAACTAGAAAAACTACTCTGGTTTTTAAGGTAGCGAGTAGAGTTTACGACTGTCGGGTTAGAAAATAGAAAATTATATTACTCTAGACTGCAAATAAACAAGCAATTAATTCTATGATTAAGCCCTTTTGAAAGACAATTATCAGTCTGATGTTTGAAGTTTGTGGTGAGTAGTTTAAGAGGATTACAAAGGTCACTCAAGACAGCTGACGATGAAAGAACAATTTAAGAAATTCTAGAGCTTTGTTGGTCTAAAGAAGGTCTTAATTTTCCGGTCACGATTTCTAATCATTCTAACAAGAACTTTCTTCAGCCATAAATACAGCTAGTTTGTTTCACTTTTGTTCTGTACTTTCTTCATATTTGGATGATAGCTCGTAGATACCAGTGAAAGACACTTTCAATCTGTTTTGTTTTCATCAGTGACCTTGCCATGTTCGTGCAGATATCCTATCAGTGGTAAATGTCATTTATATAACATCCAAATCAATTAATGAATTGGAGCATGATGTCAAAGGGACACGAGTTTTTATCTGCCTAGTGCTTATTACCAAACGCGTCCAAAGACAAAGAGAGGCACGCGCTCCTTTTGATGGGATAGGTAAAGATAAAATAAAAGTTACATCCGCTATTGCCTATAGTATCAGGCTTGAAAATATACAACAAGAAATCAAGGAGCAGTTCACCCTTTCTGTTACCTGTTTGCTTTTATATTACCTCTTACTGCTTCACGACCGAGGTAACGACAAAGTTTTGCAAGCATTGCTACGAAAGCGATATTTTGTTAGAAAGAAATAAATCCTTTCTTGATGTGCTTTAATATCTAAGAATAACAATTTGTTAAAATTGAACGCACACTTTGGTTATAAGTCAATAAGCTCTGGAGGTTTATTGTAGTTTGTTATGATGAAATACCAGGATTTTTCCTTTTACAAAAGAATCATACCTTCATCGTGTGAAGTTACTATTTCTGTCTTTCACGTGTGATCATAAGGATCTTGGTGTTGCCATGGTTATTAAAACGGTTAGCCAATGACAAGAGAGGTTCCAGCTCGGGCGCGAGTGAAATTTCGTATCCCCACGCGGCCCTGTAACATCTTCTACAAATGTCGAACAATTATTTGCAAGTTCTCTTTATACATACATAGAGATGCATACATACACGTTTATTTAAAAGTGGTAAAACATCAGTATACCACAAATAGTAATATAAAGTTAAAATACTGGTTTCTATAAGTACATGTTTGCCGTGTGTGAACGAACCTGCTCATCAAACTATGTTTACGTATGTTTTACGTTTTTAAACTTAAAAGTTCGTGCAAGGAATTTGATTTTGGCACTTCGAGAGGAAAGCTGTTCCACAGCGCTGCCCAGTAATAACTTAAACGCTGTTTAACATAATTTGTTCATGATATTGATATAAGCTTAGTTGGTTTTCCTTATCTGTTAAATTATAAACTGGGTAACTGGAAACGAATAAATCTTGCAGGTAGGGCAGAAAGAGATGGTCCGGTGATTTGAACATGCAAAGTGCAAGTTGTTTATTTCGTCTTGTTGCTAGATCGTCCCATCCCAAGGAATTGAGGAAAGGCTTCGTACTTGCGTCAAAGTTAGCCCTGGTGACTACCCTGGCGGCGCGATTTATGCAATTTTTGTAATTTATGTGCAACTGAGTTATTTTAAACTCTATACCATACTGGACTGTAGTAAACAAAATGTTGATGTTTAGCGCCTGGTATATTTTCACTGCAGTGTCTTGAGAGATGAAAAACCTTTTAAAGTTGAAATCTTTTGAAGATTTTGTTTACGTGTTTATTAAAGGTTAGTGTGTCGTAATTGTTTAATGATGACACACTAACTTTTAAAAAATTTAATTTGTTTCACTAACCCTGCTGATCTCTGTTCCACTAAATTTTTTTTATTACGGGTTGGATTTTCAGTGGCTGCATTTAAACGCTATTTGCACCCAATAATCTTAAACTCCGTTTTAGCTATATTCAGGGTTTTTCTATTGTTGTTTGATTAGAACTTTAGGTTCGGCGAGTTGCCAGCCACTGAGGTATTCAACATTATATGGTACCTGAACCACTGCCGGATGCGACACTGAGGTTGCTTTTGTAAGAGCGTCTTTGTTCACTCACTAAACCCCGCGAGCGCCAGAAAAGGATCACTAGTTACTAGTACCGAGAGCAGAGAAGAGTTTTTCGATAAGTTTAGTTTTTTATCCTCTAATAGTAAATCTAAAGCGCATTTCATAAAGAAGCATCATTTACGAGTCTGGTTTCGTTGGTTTTATGGTAAATGAAATCGTAAGCTTCACTCTACTCATTCTCTAGAATGAGTAAAGTCAGTCTGTGTATGTAAATGCAAGTTTGTCAAACCTCAGACCTCAAAACAGAAATTAACATCTAAAACATGGCACAACTCGGTAATTTTCTTTAAAATCTATACCAGCCTTAAACCAGTTTGTCAAAGTCTATAGGTAGGTATTGTGCAAGCCAGTAACTGCCAACTGCAAAAGATGATTTGGTGTAGAGGGATAAGAACATAAACTATAGTGTTTTATACCTGAAAACCAATATAATTAAGAAGTTTTGTGGACAGGGACATTATGCGGTTGATCCGGCCTCCTGATACTTTGCGAACAGATAAGGGTTTGAGACACGGTGCACATGTTTGGTTGGTGTAACATGTAAACGGGTTGTAAAGTCCTAACAAAAAGTGTATTTGTTTAAATAGCGGACTGCAAATGGAGAATTCCCAACTGTGTGGCATGTACAGCGGTAAATTGTATTACCTGCGCTGACGGTTACTACAGGGCTATGATGGGCTACGGGATACGCTGTGTACGGAATTGTCCAAAGGGAACAGTAGTACGCGACGATATGTGCACCCGGGTCATTGTTGATCCCGGTAGGTTGATAGCTAATTACTTGTCATCACACTCGTTAGTAATTTCTTTTCTTTTAGATAAGTAGCTTATTCGGTTTTGGTTTTTTTGTTTGTTCCTTTTTATGATAAGAAAATATCATCTCTTGCCGTAGTTTTGATCTTAAATTTCCAAAACCTTTAATGTTCCTTTGATTGTATATGCCCGCTATTTCTCGATTAATTGTTCTCAAGATCATTTCGTCATTTTTCAATATTTTTATGTCCACTTTTCTATTTTCAATCGTAATGGCGATTTTCCTCCTGTTCTTCTCAGGTTGCAGGTTCAACATTCCTAACTGTGCGACGTGTAGAGCCAGAGACACGTGTTTGGAGTGTACTCGAGGCTACTATTTGTATCTTGGTCAATGTAGGCTTAGTTGCCCGGATGGATACTACGCTGACCGAAATGTTTGCAGACGACAAACCGGTACATTCCGTTTTTCTTTGTGACACGGTTATTCATTTTGGCTTGTCACCCTATTAAAGCATATAATAAAGTTAAGAATTCGAAGAATCTGCCGAGAAAGCTGAAAAATAATCTTGTTTTAAAATGACACTTACTTAAGGTACTTTTTTTTCGTATCGTAAATGTTTGTAGACAAAATGGTATATCTTTATTTTGATACGTTCTTTCATATCATCCTTTTCAGACACGTACTAAACGTTGTTTTGAAACCTTTCAACTATTTGGTTTATAAGTTTGTAAAGTCTGCCAAAAATGCCATTGTCATGGTGGAAAAATATCTCTTTTCAATAAGATACCTTGATTAGCACATAAGTAATTATTCTTATACATGTATCTTACCAGACTGCGATCTTCCTAATTGTGGTTTGTGCGCTTCCTCGTCCGAGTGCAGACGGTGTGAATCCGGCTGGAACCTTTACAACGGGCGATGTATACGCGTATGCCCAGCAGGATATTACGCTGATAGAAATGTTTGTAGACGACAAAATGGTACGTACTTATCTTGCATTGCAATGCTCCAACTAATTCTTGTTTATCATTCTAACAGGCATGAAAATGCTTTGGTATAATTATCTACCTAGCTGTTTAAAAAACTTTTAGGGTCTGTAAAAAATCGCTTTTACCATGCTTGAACAGCATCCTTTTCAATATGATACCTTAGTATATTAGTAACTGTTCTCTGTACGTATCTTACCAGACTGTGATCTTCCTAACTGTGGTTTGTGCGCTTCATCGTCCGAGTGCAGACGGTGTGAATCCAACTACAACCTTTACAACGGTCGATGTACAACAAGATGTCCAGCAGGATATTACGCTGACCAGGGTATCTGCAGACGAAGTAAGTACGGATTCCGAACTGGTGAAGCTTTTAATGCACTGTTATAATTTTAGTTCATCAAAAACCAACAACAAACATGTTTTAGGTGCGAAACGAACGTCAAACTAATTTACCTATAAGTTCTATCACCAAACCGTGCCCAACACTTTCTATGTAAGCAGTTTGGAAGAATTTGGCTATTCAACTTCCACAACTTGTTCCACTCAATCAAATCCTCATTTCTTATCACAAGTTTATGCATACGATTCATTTAGAGCTTTGTAAGGAGAACTGAGATTTATATTTGGTAAACTGCCTTTTAATGAAAAAAATTACTTGGAAAGAGTTCCTCTCAAAATGTAGCATAAACATATACTTAGTTCCCACACTCGATTTTCATCTTGTTTTGATTTACTATTTCGATTTTTTACTTTTATCAAGGGTTGTTCTGGCCATAAAAGGGTTGAGACTATTCGAAAGCTTTTCATCTAAAACAAATGTATCTGTATATTTATGCACTCTTAACGTTGGTAAAATGGAACAGTTGTTGACACACAAACCAGTTGTCTTGGACGTTTATAATTCAGTTAATTTTTTGTTTGTGTTGTCTTATTTTGCTGTTTCTTGTAACTCTTTTTTGTTGTAGAAAAACTTTAATTTCAAATATATAGTCAATTTCTCAGTTTTAACATCAAAAAATTCCTCGCTCAACTAGGAAAAACTTTAATAACCAAGATGAAAGCAAAAAATCAAGTGTTGTTTATTAAATAGGACATAAAGCGACCCTTTTTGCTGTCCAGCTGTTGTCCCCTAACTAACGATTACGTGTTACATCATACAGACCCCTGCCTCCCTAACCCTTGCACCAGACCTTATGCCGTGTGCAAGGTTGAAAACCGTAGGGCTGTCTGTGGATGCGATCTTAGCTGTGGAAACGTTTTCCAACCTGTGTGCGGGACAGACAGAACCACCTACAGGAACGAATGTTTCTTGCGGCAGAGTTCATGCCGTTTGAACCGCCGAATCAACATCGCTTCGCCAGGTTCATGTGTAGGTAAGGTCTGTGTGCATAACATTACAAATGTTATTTAGACGGAAGGAGAATAATAATAATAAAGGATTAACTCAATGCATTTTTAAGATCCATGTTCCGTCGGCAACCCGTGTGCAAACAAGCCTTACTCGACGTGCACGGCTGTTGGGTCACGTGCTGAATGCAGATGCATTTTTGGCTGCACTGCTGATGTACGGTACGTGTGTGGAACAGACGGAGTGACGTACTCGAATGAATGTCAGATGCGCAGAACGTCTTGTGCGCTCGGAAGATGGATCAGGGTCGCTAGGCAGGGGCGGTGCGTTGGTGAGTAATCCTGAAGCGTTTTTGTGTATCGGTTTGGTGTTTTGTTTTGGCATCTTAGAGCACAATGAAGAATAACAGAAAAAATATCGCATTATATTACTTATAGGTGTTCTGGCCGATGACTCTATTTCACTGAAACCTCTCATTTCTTATGTTACATTATATCGAGAAATACATGCATTCTTCTCAAACTAAGGAGTTATCTCCCTTTCATGCAGCTAAAACATCTCTATACTTCTCTTTAATCTACCCACATATCTCGTATGCTGTCAGCTTATGGGGCAATGCTTAGTCTACTTATCTGATACGAATCCAAACAAAACAAAACCACGTTGGTCGAATAATGTTTTTTGCAACACTTCGCAGTATACTTACTGAAAGTACCTTTCCAATACTTAACTCACTTGAGCAACTGAGTCGAAAATATATTCTTCACTTACAAATATTATAACAAACAGTTGCCAAAATCTTTGAAAAACATATCGGATACGCTAGTCACGGACACACACACAACGCAAGATCTGCGGCCAACCTTTACCTCTTTCAGTCACATTTCAGAACAAACATAAGCAAACGAACCACGAAAATCAATTGGAATCTGATGTATGTAGCAGCAATTACCAAGCGAATTGAAACGTCTCAATAACTGCAATTCTACCCAAAAAGTCAAATAGTTTTCATTGCAAAAACAATTCCAAAACTAATACAATTTTCACCTCGAAATCATCTCAGATTGTATCATAACTGTCGAAACACAACCACATAAAACGACCATTGGCTAATTAGAAAAATAATTGGCCCTTTAGACACTATCTAGACATTTCCTAAAGCACTCATGTATATAGAATTCCATTTGTTTAGAAAAGGTCGTGAAGTGTGAATAAAGTATTGTCTTGTATCTAGTGTCTTGAAATAGATTAATAAAAGACTACCAGCTTTTAGCAGTTTTGTAAGCAGCGCAGCAATGAATATATTTACTCGTTTTAGAAATATCATTATTTCATCATTGGACTCTGTCTTTTCCGCTCTTTTTGCTTCAAAGGGAAAACATTGTTTTGACTTTTGCATGTTCTCTGTACTACACGGCCATCATCAATGTAGCAAAGAATTTAGCGCAAAGTGAATTTAAAATATTCATTTAGTGCACTTATGATCAAACGAAAAGTTTGAACTTTAATGATAAGACATATGCATGGCACGCAAAATTTTTCGAAACACAAAACTATTTAAGCAACTTATTAGATATTGACGTGCAACAAACGGTAGACCGATAGAGTTGAAACAATTAAATTACACCCTGTTCTAATTCTTTAAGACCCATGTTCCGTCGGCAACCCGTGTGCAAACAAGCCTTACTCGACGTGCACGGCTGTTGGGTCACGTGCTGAATGCAGATGCATTTTTGGCTGCACTGCTGATGTACGGTACGTGTGTGGAACAGACGGAGTGACGTACTCGAATGAATGTCAGATGCGCAGAACGTCTTGTGCGCTCGGAAGATGGATCAGGGTCGCTAGGCAGGGGCGGTGCGTTGGTGAGTATTTATTCATTACTATTATCAAGCAAAAAGGAAGTTCTGATTGAGGCAAAAGGATTTGGAATTTGACTCAAATTTCAAACCACAAAAAACACACTATTGTGTCTTATAGTTACCATGGTAACAAAGAAATTAAGCAAATTTTTGTCAAGTGATACTAAGGTTATAGTATGTAATAACTTTTTTTCGTATTAAGACATGTGGATATGATTGTTGTTTTTCTGTATACACTCTCTGATAACACAGTTTCAGCTATTAAAGGGAAGGAAATAAAACTATAAGCGAAGAAAGAAACGGGGGTAATAAGTAGGTCTAAGTCAATCGCATCATCTGTTCAAGTCTGAAAGGAATGAAGTGTCCACTGTTTTGGCGCAGTTGGACGGTTCCTGAGATAAGATAAGTAGATAACTATATTAGATCGGACATACAGTTGTACAATAAAATTGAAACGAGAAGCAATTCCATTTTTTAAGTGAAGTTTTTTAAAAAAAAACTAATTATCTGCTAAGAGTAGTTATGTCTCTATTTATAAAAAGTATATATATATATAAGTTTTCTGTCAGAAAAATTACTTAGGTGATTGTAGCGCTTCCATTGTTCTCATTGCTGGAGGCTGACGTATTATCCAGCTTGGCTGTATTCACCTCGCGCGGGGTGATTATAGCCGGCAAGTGAACACATTTCCAAAATCGCCGCTGTGCGTTTAGTGGATCTTTAGGAGAAAGAGTTAAAATTCTTGAAGAAAAGCACTATTCTGAAAAGCACTTAGGTTGCATAACACTTTTTAAAGATAACGCATTATCCCGATGATATTTGTGCTAATTAGTAAAAGATTAACTCTTGGTGAACTAATGTTTCACATGTCGGTACGTACGACTGAGAAAATGAGAACAACAAATAAATTTTCACAAACCTTTGGCTGTGACTATTTTGATGGTATTGGTATATCATCATTACCCACCACTACTATTTTGGCAATAACAACCTGAGTAATTTTCCTAAAACAATTATTCTTCTCCGGCTGATATTGAATATCTGAGTGATGGATAATCACCAGGTTTTCATTTCGCACTTCTACGAATAATTATTGTAAATTAAAACACAGTTTCTTTAAAAGTTGTTTAGGTAGTTGAAAAGGGGATCAAACGATCATGCAATTGGACGAACGTACTATAAAAAACACCTTGGTTTAAGTGTCAACGTTTGTTAATTGTATAAAAAGATATACGATTATTTGGTGAGAAAAGCCCAAATGTACATAATATCGTTATATTTGACTCTTTTCTTACCGGCTTTCACTTCTCTTAACACAATTCATACCAGACTAGACATTTCAAATAGGAAAACAGGCAAAAGGCAATGGCAAATTCTATTAAGCTGCTCTCATGAAGAATTTGGGTTTTAGCTGGGAAGGTTTTCCAACACATGTACGAGGCTGAAAGGATTACTCAATGTATTTTTAAGATCCATGTTCCGTTGGCAACCCGTGTGCAAACAAGCCTTACTCGACCTGCACCGCTGTTGGGTCACGTGCTGAATGCAGATGCATTTTTGGCTGCACTGCTGATGTACGGTACGTGTGTGGAACAGACGGAGTGACGTACTCGAATGAATGTCAGATGCGCAGAACGTCTTGTGCGCTTGGAAGAGGAATTAGGGTCGCTAAACAGGGGCGATGTGGTAAGTAGATAAAGTTCAAATTTGAAAATGCCAAAGCTAAGTAAACTTTAAAGTATGCGATCGTTGTCCTTTAGTGGCACATGAGTGAATACAACATATAAACTCAAGTGAGGCCTTGCCACTGGAACGGGATATAATTCAAGTGTCGCTGATCTGTAGCATTAACAAGGAATCCATTAAACCCACACAAAGGAAAGAGAAAAATCTCTGACCTCTGTGGGATCACACTTGGATTATTTTCCGTTCCAGTGTTAAGGCCTCACTCGATTTTATATGTTGTAAACCTTAAAGTTTTTTTAATTCTCTCAATATTTCTTAACATTTCTAATGGGAAACTACTTGTCACTCGTAATCTTTTTGGACCTGTTTGTTATCTTTCTCTAAAAGCGAATGGAAATGTATTGATGCGCACAAACAAGTTAGCAAGTTTAATAAGAGGCTAAAAAGTTATTTACATGCGTTAGACTTTTTGCCATTGCCGAATCACCATCATAACTACCATCGCTATCTTCATCATTACCATTATCGTCATCAATACTATCGTACTTTCGTAGTTATCTTTATTATCACCATCATCGTCATCAATACCATCGTAGTTATCTTTATTATTATTACCATCATCGTCATCAATACCATCGTAGTTATCTTTATCATTATTACCATCATCGTCATCAATACCATCGTAGTTATCTTTATTATTATTACCATCATCGTTATTAATACCATCGTAGTTATCTTTTCCATTACCATAATCGTCATCATCTTTAGATTTACCGTCATCGCCATCTTAATCAACATTATCATCGTTGTCTTTACCATCATCTTCGTCTTCATCACCATCATCAACAACACCATCATCGTCATTTGAAGTGATAAATCAAATATTTAAGTGATGAGTTAAGTTGGTTTGTTTCAGATCCTTGTTCCTCAGTGACCTGTAGCCGACCCTACGCCGAGTGTCGAGTCCAAGGTAACAGGGCGCAGTGTCAGTGCCCAAGATCCTGCCCCACTAACCTAAACGAAGTGTGTGGTTCGGACAGGCAGTATTACACCAACGAGTGCCTGCTGAGGCAAAGCTCCTGCATCAACAACAGAGACGTGAGGGTTGTACCGCGAGAGTTCTGTGTGAGAGGTAATAACATATCCTAGGTTGCTTTGCTTAGCTCTGTTTTAGGGCGTATTCCAACTATTCCGGAATGAGAACAAAAATTTGAGTTTTATTCCAGATTATCAGGGCGATAAAGTATCTTTTCAAATTTGATATTCAAAAGAGTTTTACCACTGACAAATGTGATTACTTAACTTTGCATGAGGACTAACAGCCACACGAATCGGAAAAAGTTTTTATTTCATGTAGTCCTTTTTTGGAATAGGCCGAAACGAACGCATTACAAAAATACTCAGCTGGATTGTGTGGGTAACCTTACGGCACAAGCTGTCAAGTGAGCCCTGACGATTTATAGATGTATAGTTTTTCTCCGTTAATTCAAAGTCAGATTGGAAACGAAGAACAATCAAGTTAGCAGAGATTTTAATAACCTGAAAATGAGAAATTGAGTTTGTATTTACGATCAAATCTCATTTTGAACCCCTTTTTGTTAAAACTAATTAAGCTTAGAAATTAATAATAATAAAATTAAAAGAATAGATAAAAGAAATCCAGAAAAATAAAAACCACTTTAGATTTCAATTCATAAGTTCAGTAAATAAGCAAAAATTTGGTTTGACTTTTACAGACATTCATGCCAGTAGTCAGTACTTAGTAAAACTGAAACAAATGTAATATTGAATGGTTATCATACAACTGCTGTATTCGAGAAACTATTGTTATATTTTCCAGGAAACGGCGGATCGCGGAACCTACAGACCGCCAGAACTTCCGGAACCAGCGGAACCAAACAGAAATAGAGAAATTCAAACGTTAGACCGACGGAACCTTAAAAAATAGAGAAATAACTACAAGCCTTAGGGATCGTTGTAGCATTTAGTTATAACTTGATAATCATACCTTTCACTTTCGCCTTGCACTTATGGGTCTAAATAAATCCGGATTGCTGTCATGGTAAAAGGTATGAACAATACATTATAACTAAATGCTTTAACTTTCTCTAACGCTTGTAGTTGGACAAATGTGAAATTTCTCGACTTTCATATTTCCGGCGTTCTAAGGTGAAATTTATCTTTTTCTTTTTGGTTCCGCTGGTAGGAAATTCTACAAGGCAGAAGCCATGCTTGTTTTCTGTAATTAAGGTTAGCGTAGCAATTCAAGTGTTTTAGTTCCTGGTAGAACCCTGCCATCCGTATGACAATGTAGCACACGCGACAGTTCCACGTAATGAAACATTGTTGCGTAGCACGATTTTGGAGTGATTAGTAGCCCCTTCGTGTTTTCCAATAGGCGATCAACCCTGTGATAGAAACCCTTGCCGTCGTCCATATGCTCTATGTATCAATCAGAACGGAAGAGCCGTGTGCCAGTGCGAGCGGCCATGTGAACTATCATACAGACCGGTTTGTGGCTCAGATGGCGTTACATACAGCAATTTGTGCCTCCTGAGAGTCGCTTCGTGCCGGGCCAACAGGAGGACTATGGTAGTTAAAGAGGGCGCACCGTGCGATAGTGGTAAAGAACTTAATGAGCTGTGTTTTTGCCTTACCATTTCACGCCTTTACATAAATATATTTATTTTTGCTTGAGTTAACTTATTTGTATCGGTCACATGTACAACCTCAAAAACAACTTAGATAAACAAATTTTATATATAGTTATTTACCATTAACTCTATTTCAAATTATACATTTACTTTGTCAACGAATAGTGGAAAAATTAAATCAAGTTTTTTGGAAAAGACCTGGGAAGAGATGGATATAACTTTGAGTTTTGTTGCTTTTAGCGGGAATTTAAAGAACGTTTTCTTGATAAATAAATAACTAATAGTGTTAGCGGTCGCTTTAAAATTTTATTTACCGAATCTCTTTTTTTCTGTTTTCTAAATGTTCGGATATTCTTTTCTTCCTTTTTTTAAACTTTCGTCAACTTAAAATGGAAGGATTAAGCTTTATCTATTTCGATTTGCATGTCGAAGCACTATAACTCTCTTTTACTAAACATTTGATTGACTTATAACGTGTTATGAAGATCGTACACTAAGTAAACCTTTTGTTGTTGTCTTCGTAACCAAGCGCAAAACAGATTAAAACTGTTTTCGTTCAGTTTAACTCATTTTCTACATGTCGTTCCTACAGGCAACTTGTGTGATCAGGTCATGTGTATGATTCCCAACACCAGATGTCGAGTCGTGGGTGGAAGGGCAGAGTGTGTCCATGTGTGTGACAGAAACTGTCCTGTACCAAGCGTGAATGCTCGGGTATGTGGATCAGACGGACGTACATACAGGAGTGTGTGCCTCCTAAGACAAAGGGCATGCGAAACTGGCACCACCATCACCGTAGGAGCGATGGGCGAGTGCAGATGTGAGTAATCTGAAATTGAAAACCGATGTAAGATGTAAGACGCTCTTTTACTTATTTAGGAAAACACCACAATTTAACTATACCAAGACACCATGTCAAGAAACAGGGCGTACTTTCCCTTAGATCGACTTACTGTAGCTATAACACAACCAATAAATTTTGTGCAGTCTCATGATCATTGGGTAAAACGCATCACATGGTACAAAATCGGAAGTAAGTTATCAGCGAGTATACCCCTCCCAATTTGATATGCCCTGCGGTTTTGTCGCTCATTTCGAATTAAAACAACAAACCTTGTTTTTCAAATTTTGAACAAGTTTGAATTGTCAGACAAGAAAAATAATCGTTTCGCGAGTCTAACAACGATGATTTTTTTAAAATGCCTGGTTTCAAAGGCAGTGCCAGACAATGCAAAAAAAGTCGACAAAGTACGCTGTAAACGTATTTCAAGGTACATAAAAAAGCTGTAAGTCCACTTTCCCTAAACGACAGTTTCAATAACAAGCTTAACTATTAAAACCTATCAAGTCCCTAAAATTCCGTAAAATTTCTTAATCTTGTTAAAACTGAGAGACTTCAATAAGTGTAGAGAGGAGAGAAATTTTCATCGTTGGCTGATAGATTATTCTCAAAATTTCTCAGTTGCCCTCGAAGCTTCGCTTCTCGGCCAACTTTTCATTTTACGGCTAACCTATCAGCCGCGGACATTATCCTCCGCTATACCAGCCGCCAGAAGGAGTTTACTTACTAAAGTATAACGTTTTAAGCTGAAGCATCAGTTCCGCATCGATCTTTTATATGGTGTCCATCTAATCTGCAGCAACAAGTAGTGAACTGTTAAGCGTTTGACTCTGAGCTCGCCTCATTGTTTGTTTAGTTATTAGTTTTGTTTAATACTTTCAAAGAGGCTAAACAACCAATTGGTACAGTTCCTTCAGCAAAATCTTGGTAAAGGACATTCTTATATAATGGATGGACTTGCCCCTCGCTCCACAGGGTCTGACTGCAGAATTGTGGGAAATTGCTTTGTCTGCCCCTGGAAAAGAAGATGCGTTAGTTGTCCGGCTGGGTTTGAGCTTCGTCTAACCAGTAACGGACGCGACGTGTACTGCTACCAAACGAATGGTAAGAAAAACTGCTTAACTCGAGTCTAGGTCCTTTCAGGTTTCAAATACAAGTACGAGCAAGAAACTCGGATCCTCCTTTTTTTGCAATCGATGCAACAGCGTTGAAAGGCGAAAGTGATGGGAGCAAAAACGAATTTGCAGAACAAAAGTACCAGAATTCTTGTTTGAAACAGTGTTTTCCTCGGGCTTTAAAGAACGAAATTTTATTTAGACCACAGGCGGCCAATTCAAAGAATTCGAAATGAGTGATGTCATTAATTCGAATTAGATTTCCAACGGTCGCTCTAAACTGAGGTTAAAAACCGACCAGAATTGTTTTAAATTTTGATAGATACTATCCAGAATACATGATTGAGACGGTGAAATAAAAGTATTTTGCTTACCTTGTGTAAATTGTGGTTTTTGGGACGGGTTTCCTGTCGTGCGATCCTCGTGTGGCTTCGCTTCTATACATAATAATTGACATATTCTACCGTCTCAAGCATGTATTCTGGATAGTATCTATCAAAATTTTTTTAAACTCAGTTTAGAGCGACCGTTGGAAATAAATTCGAATTAATGACATCACTCATTTCGAACTCTCTAAATTGGCCGCATGTGTTTAGACATGTAGTTTTGCAGATAGGCAAAATGGTTCTCCATATCAAAGCTGGAATTTGCTTTTGTACCGCTGCAATTTCAAGTTCGGTGTGTTTTTTTTGGCCAAATGGAAGTCTCTAATCAGGTTGTGCTAGCATGAAAGGCAGTCGTCCACTTACACATCTGATCCTTATACCATGCCAATCCTGCTTTACGCGGTACCATATTATTGGATCTGATTTCCTTTTTGTCTTTTTTCCTCTCAACAAAGACTTCGGAAAGGAAAATGTTTTCAGAGTTCCTAGCACCAAAACCTTTTGAGTAATTCACAAAATTATACAGAGAGGATCTACACGGCTTCCAATCTGGCGTAGATTCGTGGTTCTTAAGAAAAGAATAAACTTTGCAATTTTCTCATTTACTCTGTTGCCTCGTTTTTCAGCTCTGAGCTACAAACTCACACCTAGAACGTCTTTATACGATTGCGTGATTAACTTTTATGTTGATAAGCCACGAATTGAGCGCTGTCAGTTGCGAACAAGGAAGAACCATTAATAAATGCTTACTACTATTATTGATACTTTAATGTAGATCCATAAAATGTTGACAAGTTTTTGTATGTCGCACGCTATGACAGCCGAAACGTAACAATGCTATACGGATCTACATTAAAGTCATTACTCTTAGTTTCATTGTTGTCATTGTCTTAATTCGTAACAAAGGTGTAGAAATTTTACGTCTATTAATCTGTCTCTTTTTCATTCTCTAGTACCTTTTCTGCCAGCGGACAGGAAGGGACCCTAAGCAAGATAAACTTCCTCAACGTGGCTACACTGCAGGGCAGCCTGCAGTTTGAATGTTGGCCGCGCCTTACCAAAACACTTGCCATTACAATTTGATGTTGATAGGTAGTTTAGAGAAAAACAATTGGTTAAAAGTTTTCCTTAAATGTTTCAAAGCTAGATAAAACATAGACAAACTGCCAATCTGGCCCGTGTTAGAACAACCAAACAAGCTCTTAAATGCACAGTTTTAGGTTTCCTTTCGAACACATTGTAGTAGACGGCTCTTTTTACTCCAATAAACAAGCCAAACAAAAATCTGTTTCTTCTTATTACGACTGCACAGGACATTTGTTTAATATGCTATCTACAGAAATATAGCTATCAATTTTTGAAAAGGGGGGAGGGAGAGTTGGAGTTGGCGAGTGGTTAAACTATACGTGCCCAAGGCCAATTGACTTGGAGTATTCCAATAGAATCTATCATTAAAAAGAAATCTTTGGGCTAGGCTAGAGTACTAGTTTCCCTTTTTAAGCTCTTATTGTTTTCCATAGTATGGTACTCAAAGACTCTTTCAACCATTAGGTCCTCCTGTTTAGAGTGCTGATCAATAGTTCATAGCAAGCTGCAGTTATTTTGGAGCCCATAAAGGAAGGACAGGATATGTTTTAAAATATGATCGTGCGTATATCGTTTTTTTACTGTACCGTTATTGACGCGTATTTAATTTAAGAGCAGAATTTCAAGTAATTTGAGGATGAAAAAATGACTATAGCTTTGCCAAAGGTACTTACTGATCCTGTGAGAATCTTTACACTCGTTCACAAAACGTCAGTAAATCACTTATATTATTTAGGAACCAAAGCATATGTTAGTCAAACCTCACTTTCATGAACATACTAGAACCACCGATTTTTACACGGTTTATGAAGTAAAAGAAGGGAACAAAGAGGTTTTGTTTACCTATGACGCCCTGGCGGTGGTCAACCAGAGAATACCGTTGTTCAAATGATCATGAAGACCGCAATCTAACACAACCGGTGAACGACGCACAAATACTTTCCAACCCCGAGACCTGGCGGTGTTCATCTCCGGACAGGATGCTTACCTTAGATTCCGGCTGGCCGGGCTCAAGCTGAAGTTCGTACTCATTCACGAGTATATTTCGTCAGCCGGATCCAACAAGCATGACGTCCCGATTCTTTTGACGTCAATAAACTGCTGTGTGTATTTGACGCCTCTTTTGAGCGGCCAACCTTTATCAAGCGGCCTCTGTTCAGAGTACCGAGGGTGCATGGCCGCTTAATAAAGGTTGGCATGTACTACTGACTAAGAGTCTTGAGCATATTGAATTGTTTTGAACACCTTTGGCCATCAGCACCGACCATAAGTGTCGGAAAAAGTTGAAAGCTGGTAGTAAGGATCAACTTAGTATTAATCACAATCTTTATCAACAAAGCAATACTGGATATCATTATATAATACTTTATTATCATATATTATGTACAATATTAGTTAGATATCTTTTATTTACAGCTTTGCAAGTGTTTTAAATAACAAACACAAAATGAATATCAAAACTTTAATGTTTTAAGAAAAACCCTCAATTACCCCACACCCCCCCTGGGGAATAATTATCCATTTTCATATATTTTGCGGGCTATAATCGCCCCGCGCATAGCCGGTGTATGAACAAAGTTTCAAAATGACTGCCTCGCGTTTCGCGGATCTTTAGGAGGAAAATTTAAATTCCCTGTGAAGGAAACGCTATTCTGAAAAACTAACAGTTTGAATAACACTTTTCACCTTTTCAAAACTAATTTAATTTATAATCCCTATAGCAATTGTGCTATTTAGTGAAAGCCGGGTAAAAAATAATATTTCAGATGCCGATACGTGTGGCTAAACAAATGACAAAAAAACATAAAAATTCTTGCACAACTCTTCGGCGATAGCTATTTTTTCTCTCTGATAGTCACCTAAGTAATTTTACTAAAACAATTATTTACATCATGCTCAGTGAATACTTCGTCTCTTGGATTATTCGCCACACACTCACTTCGCATTCGGCGAAATAACTTGGTAGCTTTTATGTGCACTTCAGCCAGTATTTGATTTTCACTAGTACTATACGCAAGTGTCACACTTTTTAAAGGGTTTTAAAAAAATCCTTATTTGTCCCTCACTTTGTCTGGAGAACACTTGTCCATTTTGCGCTTTTCTGCGGATTATATTTTCTACTGCACGCGCAAGCGACCACTTTCTTAATCAACTTGGGAACACGAGTCAGTCTTCAACTCAACTATCACGCGACGTTAAAATCCCACATCCTTACTCTGTGGTCATATGATGCACTCAAGATTCTTGTGTCGTCAAAGTAAATGCAGTTAATTGCATCTTTGTGGCCTCGTAAAGTTTGGATGCACTCATTTCTGAAATAAGCGCAAAAAACAGTGAGAACTTCAGCCCAAAACTGCTCCGTTACAAGCGGTGAGCCAGTAGAAAGTAACGAGTGTATAAAGAGACAGACGAAGACTTAGTTTGAACATTTCTTTTAAAGTTGTTTTTACTTTCGATTAGTTTCCACGTATTGACTGACTTGCACAAAGTTGCGATGGGTGTAAAGGTTTTTTCCTTTATTGAACGGAATGGTAAAAAGAATGGGGGAATAAGATTCATTTCATGGCGAAAACAGTGAGGTCATGCAGGATATAGAAACGAAAAGTGAAAACTACTTGAATCCAAAATATAAGATAAAAAGTATAAGTGGAACAAATGCAATTAAAAGACTCATATTTTGTAGATAAAACTAGTAATCATTCATACTTGAAGAATTTGTTGATTAAAAAGTTGAAGGCTCCGAGAAAATTCTGAGTCACTGACGGGAATCCAATCCTCAACCCTCTGGTTATCGATCTGAGCTTTCATTTTGCGAATCAATAGTTTCTTTAACATTAAGAATATAAGGGTCAAGTAAGAGTAGCGCAGCTACAGGACTCAAGAACATGCAGACTACCTGTCTATGTCCCAGTATTTTACCACGCCATCTTTGCCAGCGCTGACGAGCAGACCGTCTATCTTCTTTCCCTTAACTACCATGAACCGCAACTGGACTGACTCGATTCTACATACAAAATAATGATATCAGATCATTGAGTAACACAGCCACCACTCAACTCTCAAGAACGAACGCTAATGCTCTCCACAAAGTAAGAAATGTTAACGGAGATGCCGTAGTTGCTTTTTAGAATTTCGCAAAGCTCCCTCCCACCTCACTCCCGTCTCTTAAAATTCTCTACGGAAGCACTAGAATGGTGGCAATTGTTTTCGATTCATCTTAGAATCATTGTTCCACTCTCTTTCATTTTTGCTATTACAAATGTCACAAAAACACTGCCACTTTGAATGTAACTGTTGCTATACCATTGCAAACACCATTTTCGACGATGCCAATGTCTGAAACATCGACCTCACCAGAGTCATCATGAAATGTCAACCATAATCAAAATTACCTACGATAGCGATAACATTATTTTTGTCATGATCAATCAGTTCATGGCATTAACAAACTGTACCTTGCTTTATGTCCTTTGAACTCGCCCAAACACTGGCCGCTTTCCATGCTCCATAATGACACCCACTGTCCTGCCCCTATTGCTATGTGGCCCTAGTAATGGAAACAAAAGTTAGGAGTGTACACTCGGCTAATAGCAGAGTCGAGTTCACATGAAAACACTAAAATTATAAGTCGTCGTTTCGGCGTCTTCTTAACACCATTTTCAAGGCCACTGAAAATGATTTAAGCTATCGTAATGTTTGTTGATATGCAAATCTATAGAGACTTGAACTTTATAACATGATATAAATTTAAATTTATTTATTTACATTAATTTATTTACACACTTCCTGCCTCAACAAACAACTATTACGAACTAAAGGAAATAATCTTGAGAATAAAAAAAAAATAGATATTCGAAATTGAAACAAAAGAAAAGCGTGCTGAAGACCAACAACGTAAAACACTACAATATGGCCAGGTATATCCCGTTCACTCTACTAATAGTTCAATTCTCGAATAATATTTTCAATAATAACAACAAATAATAATGATAATAATAATAATAATAGTAATAACAGTAAAATTATAGAAGTGTTTACCATTGTGTAGCTGACGGCGGTCACAGCAGCCCCACCTCCCACGTGGCTAACGTTAAAGAGAGACACGCAGCAACCCGTCTTTACATCCCACACTCGGACCGTCTGTTGAAAGTGTACGTCAGACAAACTGATTTCAGATAGAAGTACAAAGTGACACGACAACAGTTTTAAGACTTGAGTACAAAACTCGATATCACCAGGACGGCAGCAAAGATCCAAACACTCATTTTTAAAAGAAAGAGGCAGGCAACATTAAATTTCGAAAACCAAGTAATTTAGTTTTTAAAGCTAAAGAAAACGACACGTTAATGAAGTTATTACATTACCAATATTATTATTATTATTATTGTTTTTATTATCATTATTATGATTTTGGGTGGTTAGTATGTCCGTTATACATGCGATCTAAAACAAGAATAACTTCCACAGTGCATAGTAATTACCCTATCAGCTGAGCCAGTGAATGCCCTTGCTGCTTCATCATCTAAATCGACACAGAATATAGAGGCTGTGTGGCCAAACAGGGTGTAGAGCAGCTTACACTGGCGAATGTTCCATATTTTAGCCTGGGATAAAAAGATGAAACAACAAATCAACAGCTACATAAAACCCTGCTATTACCTTTCCTTTCTCTTTGAACTTTCTTGTTAACGTTCTGGGTCCAGTTGTTCTTAGGCCGATTAGCACTAACCCAGGGTTGAAGTTTTAATTCATGTTTTTGTTTCGAATTTTACACAGACTGATTTGATCTCTGAGCTTTTGGACTTGACAAGTTTTTTTCGTGGAATCTCTAAACAGTTTTTTATACGAACCGCAAACCTTTTCTTAGAGAAGAAATTACTTTTTGAGTTTGAATTAACAACCAGCCTTTGAGCAACCCAGCCCCTTCCTTACTGCTTAAGAGCCAGAATTGGAACAGCTCGTGTTTCGTCATGTAAATTTATGTGCGCTTCTGGTAAACACTGCCAGACAGATCCGATGTAGTTGCTAACTATTAACACCATGTCTGAGATAATGCGTTCACAAGCTTCTGTTTGTCTTACATGCACACACTTACTGTTTTGTCTCCAGATCCGCTGACCAGTATGTCTCCTTTGCGTTCAATAGCCCAAACTGGTGCCTCGTGACTCACTAGTATTCTAAATAATAACAAAAGCATACGAACAAGGTTTTAGGATCTTCTAATTCAAAGCAAGTCGCCACAAAAAGCAGTTCAAAGCTGGAATGAACAGATCCAATTGTTTCGACACAGTTGTTAAATAACCGCCGCCATTCAAAAACTATTACTATGTTTACGATCAAAGAAACCTTCATGACGCAGTATTGAACCCAGCGCATGTGCTTACACAATCTCGTTTCCAGACTCCTGAGCCCACAGAGGAACGAGAGCTCTATGTTTGACAATAAAACATAAACTAATAACTCATGAATCTCAGATACATTTGGTAAAAGGTAATTTTGAGATTTGTACAACAAAAAAATCTAAAGGAATGAAAATAAACATTAAATTAGTTAAATGAGATAACTATCCAAAACATTCCTCAGTCTGCTAGGGCACAGAAACAAGCAGAGTCGAGAGGTTTGTACAGTAAATAAACCGTATCTATGAATACAAAACTATGTGAATTGTTCAAATTTATTGCTTGGAAAGAGTGAAACGGAAAACCTATCAAGTACAATGTGCGAATGTCTGCATGCAGGCAATTCAATTCAATATAGAATTTTATGAGCTCATCAACTGGACACTGGCACGTTTTGGCAGAAGGCATACTCAGTCTTTTAGATGCCCTATTTATAATCTCAGTGAAGCAGTATTTCAATTACCGAGGATAAATAGAACAGACAGCTTAGTTTACGAGCAGAAAAGTGGTTATATAAAGGTGAGTGTGATAATTAGTTCATTTCTAAATACCTTTTCTTTTCGGTTAAAGCAGAAGTTCTGGTATTCAGCTACCTGATGGGAAATGTTTAACCGACTAGCGACAGTAGATAAGAAACAACATGCAAACTGATCTCTAACCCGAACTATATCTCTGCTTACCTAGCACATACTCCCGTGCGAAGATTCCAGACCTGTAAAGTTTCGGACAATTAGTAAGATTTCAGTGTAGAAAATCTATCCTAGATGGACAAGACCCTCAAATAAAATAAAATACATTTTGACAAATACCACACTCAAATATTCTTACCCGTATAGTCTTGTCGTAAGATGCACTTATCAAAACAAAGGGAGAAAGAAATCGAATGCTCCAAACTCCCCTCTGCAAAACAGATGAAAAAAATAAGACGTTAGTTTTCCCAAGTTCTTACCATCACAACTTTGAGACTCTATTACTTGTGAAGGTTTTAGTTATAAACTTATATTTCATTGTACATGTATATACATACAAAACTTAACCGTCTTATTGAACAAAAAATCGATCCAAGAACGCATTCTTGCTCTATTTTCTCCTATGATGAGTTATCCAAAAACAGCATACAGCTGTTTTTCACTTCAAAATCCAGTAATCATATCATACACACCACGTGGCCCTGTAGAGTTTGTAAAAGCGTTCCTGAATTAGAATCCCAGATTCTGAAAGAAACCAAAAGAGACTCGTCAATCTTGGTAAACACGACAATGCTCTTTTTGTATTCGTAGGTATCTTGAAATAAATGTTCACATCAATCCTATGTAGTTTCCAACGTTCTAGTATTATCTTTTCTCCTTCAGAGCTGTCGTGGCTTCCGCTGTCCCTCCCCCACGTTCAACAACGGAAGTCACAACGGCTCAGTAGGAAGGAGACAAGTACTATCCAGTAAACTGAATCAATGGTTTTCAAAAGACACGTGCAGAAATCACCAGTTTAGAACCTGTTTACACGTGCACTAAATACAGTTAGTTCAACCTACAGTGTTGTTTCTTAGACTCGGAAAAACTGTAATTTCATTACAAAAAAAAAAAAAACTATAGTTGAACCCCAGTAACTCGAATTGCCAAGCGAAATTAAAATTACTTTGAGTTATCGGGTTTCGAATTTTAGGGGTTAATTTATAGCAAAATGTGTGACGCAAATCCAGGGAAGATCAATTTTGCTTCGAGTGAATTCGAGTTAACGCACATTCGAGTTATCGGGGTACAACTTTATTTAGTCTAGTGTTTCACTGTTACTACGAACAATTAAGCTCTTACAGTCTGCATGATTCATGACGACCTAAAATTGGTCAAACTCGTGATAACAGTACTCACCTACAAAATCTTTACACTGCAATACTTACTTGATTGTTCTGTCTAAACTAGCACTTGCGATCTTATTCTTGAAAAGGCAAACAGAAAGGACACTGTAAAGATAAATTATAGTTTAGAGCTTCCACGATTGACCAAGTAAGAGAGGCAGGTTGTGAAAAAGCGGCAGCAAATGCTATCTTAACCAAACTAACAATGCAAACCCTGGCTCACTTCTCCCCTCTCCTCCCGACCCCAACTGCTCACTTTGGTAAAACTCTAATTTAGATTCAAAGCTCAAGCAAACTCTTGTACAGAAAAAAAACCTGTTGTTTATAGCACAGAGCTTCACTCGCAGACATTCATGGATAACTGTTCCAATCAGAACATAGACTCCTTTCTTTATAGACCTCTTACTTACTTTCGAGTGTGCCCAATCATGTCTGTCACCCGACACCGTCCCGTGGTCCAGTTTCGTTTGAGGTTTAAGTTTGCCTGGAAGATCTTTTTCCACACAGTAGGCGTGCTTAGTGGAACACCTGAAGAGGCGTACGAATGAGACATGGATAAGAAACTCCTACTTTAATTACTTGGCATAAACACTAATCAACTATGCCAAAAACCGCCTAATTTCACCAAGAAGCTAGACTACCGCTGTTGGATGAAGTCTACATCACAAGTTGAGTTAAATAGTAATCAGGGAGTAACCAACATCAGGTAGCGTGTAGAGTTCTTCTGCAGAAAAGCTTAACCTTGAGTCACAACCAAACTTCTTTCTATGCTCTGTCTTATGTCTTCTTTACTTGCACAACTTAATTTAGCAAAAAAAGAAATTAAAACCTGAAACTACCCTCACACCAAGTTATTTTTCATAAGAAATTACACCACACCCTGTGGCGGCCTTTTTTACGCATTTAACCTCAAACCGAAAACAAAACAAGCCTTGCGGCTAAAAATTACAAGGGTTATTTGACTGTCCCTAACTTATCATTGAGGGTTTTATTTATTTCTGACAGAAGCGGTTGTTCTTAAACAACCCCTTTTGTTTTGTTATCTTGTTAATACAAGACCTACCAACATAAACTTCGCTACACTTGGACTTCCATAATTCATCTTTTGAAGATATCCCTCTCCATTCCTTGCTTACCTGGACACAACAAACATGAAACACATGCCTAGTAAAAAATAACTTTTTTAACTCCACAAAAGGCAAGAACAGTCATTTTATCAATAATTTGCGATAACAAAACTGCTAAAATGCCATTTAAGTTAATTAGGAACCGAAATCTTGTTGGCAGCTTGTCTTGTTTACAACTTTTAGAAACAGTTTACTTCTTTATGAACGGAAGATGGGTTCAATATCGTTCACAAGTTCAAACTCGTCAGCAAACATAATGAACAGAAAACGAAGAAACACAAGCCAAATGACTTACAAACTTACACAGGAAACTTACTTTACCCGTGAACCTTTGCTGTTTTACTACTCGCACGCAAACACAAATCACAACACACATACATATATACATATGTCATATAGGTGCTCCCAATCAGGCTCTTTAGCTTTCTGTTTACAATACAGTGGAATTTGGTATCGAGACTCTTAGATAGTCCGCGATACGCGTCTCACAATTGTTTTTATTCAGAGTTGCCCTCACTTAGTAGTTGACAGGCCACAATTAACACCGGGATGACCCTACTCTTTTTCAACAAGTGTTGTGGGTTCTTTTAAGACCCCTGATATAGGAGATCGAGAAAGTGGGTTACGGATTAACATCCTTAGCCGAGAAGAAGCGAGGGCCTAACCGCTTTCAGAGTGAAGCTCCGGCACCAGGAACCGAACTCGGTTCTACCGTATGACAGACTTGCACCTTACCAGCTAGGCTAACCAGGCGGCGGTTTAAACAAGAGAAACATGCTTAACACGTCTTACCTGTGACGCAACTGAAAGTTCTCTGGGAGTAAGATAAGATAGAATTCTCAGTGCTAGTTGCTCTGGGAGCTGCGTTATAAAATCTCGGTACTGTTTGACCTAAGGAGAGAAATGAGAAAATAAACAATTCTAGCGGCGTGACTCAGCCCGTTATCATTTCAGAAACCGAAGCACTGTTCTTCGTTGCAATCAACAAGCAAAAAACAATTTAAACTTACAGCGAGAAGCCCTGAAAGAAAGTATAACTGACTTGGTTCCAACACTTTTAAAAACATGTGAAGAAATTGATTTCGTTGCCAGCCTGCAAAACAAAAACGATGTTTTGTTATGTCACACCACGTAAGTAACGGTTTCTCAGAAAATTAAATGCGATATTCCATATCAAGTCAAAAACAGTAAGAATAAGTGCTTAGACAGAAAGTTGTTTCAAACAATTACACCAACCATCGGCCTTCTCCCCCTCGCAGTGTTTTTGATCACCACCCTCTCCCCCTAACTCTTAGAAATCCCCATGCAAAGAATTATCCATAAAACGTCTGACAGGTCAACAATCAGAAGACACTGCTCTCCAATGAGAGAACAATTAACAGCCGTCAACCGATGGAAAATTAATAACACCGCTTACTACCCTACTGAATATTTGGGTTCAGGTGTGAAATAGTTATGGCAGTTGCTAAAGAAACAATTCCTAACTGACATGACAAAGTACATAAATTAAATGAGCAATTAAAGCAAACAGCCGTGTATTTCTCTTGGGATAAACTGACTGAACAACAATTCCATTGCCGCCATCTTGTTTGGTGCTGAGGCTTCCACCTCATCTAACCATTCCTCATTTTACGACCAAATAAAGTCTCGCGTTCCTCCCCCTCCCCTCCCTTCCCCCTGGAAAGCCGTGCAGGCAGTAACCTTTCCGGTTTAACTGGCTAAGACTCAGACCCTTCAACTACTTACTATTCCAATCGTCTGTAAACCACTCGATCATAGTGGCCGCGTTTTCTGGTAGGATGTGGGAATAAGAACTAATCCAGCTTTGCTTTGTTAACGCTCTCTGCTGCTGTTTAGAAAAAGGTTAAATCGGTTACAATAATCGAAATTTTACAGGCTTCTGTAGAAGCTCAAGGCGGCTTCTTGGTTTCGTTTTTGTTATTGTTGTTGTGGGGTGGGGGGGGGGAGGGGGACGGGTGGAGGGGGGGGGTG
>JAOBAT010142085.1:0-10000 GCA_026413305.1 Hydrozoanthus tunicans
CCCCCACCCCCACCATTCAGTTTTTTCTCTCGCCCCAATTTTCGCGCGAGCAAAAAAACTCAACGGAAACGCTTGCTAGGCAGGCTACCTTCTGGATGATCGTGGAGCGTTATATAATTTCCTTTCTCTTACTATAGTTTTTCAGTTACTGTGCTCACTTAGTGGGTGGCTTCTCCTAAATTGTTCTACAGTTGGTACAGGATTTAAAACCAATTGTGGAATTGCACACAGTTTGGGTATCCTGCTGATAAACAGTAACTGATTGAGTTTCTTTTTCAACAACATATACAGTTTGTCTGTACAAACTTAAATTATACTTGTCAACGAAATGTAACTCTACTAGTTTGTTATATCGACTTTTAATCGATTGGACGAGCAGTGAAATGATTAGATGGAATGACTTTCACAAATTTCTCCCCCACGTTCATTCCATTCGTGGATTCTCCACTGGTAAAAACCCACCTTCTGTGCATCAGGCCGAGTTCCTCCCCCATCAACAAACAGTTTCCTTGCTTCAATTAGAGCAGAATCCAGGCGCGGGCCACCATTAGCTTTGGGGAGGGTGCTAATGTATGCTGCCAGTCTTTCGTCATCAGGAAACATGTCAAGAAAGTTCAAACGGATTCGAGCATTGACGCCAAATATCAAGAGGCTGTATCTGATCTTCTCCTGGCCGTAGCGCCTTATGATATAATTAACTATTGCCTTCATCTGTTCGTAGTTTTCCGTTGAGTCAAAGGCAGTGGCTGAGAGTGCAAACGCTAAATCTATTTCAGGTATTTCTGGATCGGCTACAGTAAAGAACAAAAATACATCTATAGTTACACTTGAAGAAGAAATTATTGATTCACAAGTTGAAAGCTGAAAGTTGAGAACGGGTGTGACGTCAGTGACTCAGAAATTTTTCTGAGCTTTCAACTTGGGAATCAATAATTTCTTCTTCAACTACATATCCAAGACTCAGACTACCATTTGATTATAGTTACATTTGTTAACTCAAAACTATTACTTTAGAGAGGTCAAAACTTTGGCCCTTCTTAGGGAAGAAGTCAAAGCAATGGTATTTTTAAGGAACCCAACTTTGTCGGGGGAGGATGTGGTTGGCGGCACTTACCCACTACCCCACCCCTCCCCTCATTTTCAGCCAGCTCAATTTCTCAAAACCTTATTTAGGAGTATTGGTTGTTATTGTATTATGAACTTCTCTCTTCACAAAGAAGGCGTTGGTGCAAGCACTTTATCAATATCTATTTTATTGAACATGATATTTGATCCAGAAATTCAGCAATTTTGAAAAAAGGTGGTGGGTGGCGGCACATAATACCCCACCCCCTAAATTGGGTTCCTAGGAAGTACCGTTGTTTTGACCTTTTCCCTTAGGGACCCGACTTTCGGGAGGAGGGTAGTTACCGATACCGTCCACCTCCACCCCTCGTCTGGAGTAGGGGGAGGGGGGTAATATACCCACCAATACCAATTTTAAAGCTGATAATGGGCAGGGGATGGTAGACCACGCATCAACCCGCTACCTCAACCTTCAAAAGTTCTCTCCCTAAAAAGGGCAAAGTTTTGACCCCTTCCCTTAATTCGAAATATTCGGACATTAAATTTCGGAAATAAAACTTTCGGACATTTTACTCATGAATGTCGGACAAACAACAACAGCAAACATACTATAAACTTTGTCAATAAAACTACTAGTTTACAAACAACACCAACAAAAACAAGGGCGCTACTCTAAGTGTCATTAAAAAATATATAAATTTGTTAAGCCTTCTCGCTAACTCGAAGGAACGCTCGCGACTTGTTCATAAGTAAATTGTTTTTGAAGATGACAAATCCCAGTTTAAAAACTACTTTAAATCTATCTAAACGAGTTCCTGACAACCCAAAGCTTCTAACTTGCGATACTAAGTCGGTAATTGAATTTAAGCATACTGTTATAACTTTCGGACACTTGTAGTCGTCCCAAAATTTCGTTATTAAAGCAAATACTGATCATTTGAGCTTGAATAATGCTCCTAAAACTTTTATATTATTATTATTATTATTATATTATTAACTTAAAAAATATTAAGACAGGAGTGAGTTTTAAGCTTATTTTCTCATCCCATTTTCCCCCTCCCTCCCCAGTGCTTCGTTCCTAACCCCAGCCCCCCCACCCTCCCCTCCCATCTTCTTTCAGCACTGGTCTTTACTAAGATTTCATGCTAGGCCACACATATACAAAGACCTCATCCACACTTACGCGTTGCTGCCATCTTCACTATTCTCTCTCCCAGTTGAGTGGGACTGTCGTTTGGATCATCCACAAAACTGTTCTCTTTAAACGCAGTGACTTTCTGCAGCTCCCTAGGATCAGCGTCAGTTCCCATGACAACGGTGATAATCTTGACTTCCTTGTCTTGGAGCTCAAACGAGGTGCGTTTCTCTGCAAGATCACTTCCGGTCGGGTTGGCATCCGTAATAACAACCAGTACATCCAGTCCGCTGGGTTTGTTTGGATCGTTGAATAGAACCTTGGCTTCCTAGGTGAGAACACAATGCTCGGCTTTCAGGTAAAAATCATAAGATTTTAAAAATTCAATAGGAAAGCAAAACCGCGGACTGTTTAAAGAAGTTGGTTCGGCTTAAGTCTGCCGTGAGGGAAATTCACTAAGGGACTTAATTAACGACATTGTAAGCGTAACGCTTATGGGATCTGGCTTGTGATGAAAAGTCAACAGTCTTGCACATGCATACTAATGACATGAAGACAAGCAGTAAAGTGATATTGCGGCCTCACTGGTCAGAAGGAACTAAAGCCTGATAAAAAAGCTAAATCCTTTCTTAGGCCTACCGGCCCATTAGGCCGGCGCTTATCTCCGGATTCCTTAGTGTGAAGCGAATGAGAGTCTTTAACCCCCCCCCCTGGACAGGACACTAATCTATCGCAGGTTAGCCCCCAGCAGAACTAGTACTCATTTATACAGCTGAGTTGACTGGAACAAAGTCAGATAAAACGTCTTGCTCAAAGACACAACACAGTGGTCTGACCGGGGCTCGAACTCGCGACCCTCGAAGATTACGAGTTGGACACGCTGACCGCTCGGCCACTGTGCCGCCGACACTTAAGCCTGTACTGCAGCCCGATTGTTATCAACTTTGGACAGCGTTTCGGCCTTGTTAGTAACTAGTTGTCAGTTAATGATCGAGAAGAGGAGTTACTTTCGTTGCGACATCTGCAAGTGATCACCTACGCTACTTCTCGGAAAAGGACGTTAAGCCGTTCATAAGCCGGCCGTTGGAGAGTTTTAAGGCCTGTTTATTCTTCCCACAATAAGTGTTGTGTGAAGCGAACTCTAGACTTTAACTAGCCAAATAATCTATAAACCCTTGCCCAAGAACTCTCTAGATTTCTTCGCAGCTATCGGTACTGCTTTCAACGTATGTGGTAAGATTTGCAAAACTCCGTGTTTGCTAAACAACAGAATAATAGAATATTAAAATTATTGAATCATATGCCACTGAAGGACAACACTCTGTGTTTGTTTCTAGGGTCGGGCCGAGCCGTACTGTCCTTAAACCCCACGACCAAACTCCCAGCTGGCCCCGTAGCTCAGTTGGTTAGAACGACGTAGGTTACGGGTTCGAATCTCACCGAGGTCAGAGATTTCTTCTCTTTCCTTGTGTGGATTTAAGGGATTCCTTGTTGATGCTGTAGAACATCGACACTTGGATTATACCCCGTTCCAGTGGTGTGGCCTCACTCGAGTTTATATGTTGTAATAACAGACGTTGTTCATGATTAGTAAAACCAGTTTGAAACATGTGTTACCTGCAGAGCTCTCCCAAGATCGGCGCCAATGTCTCCACGTCGAAGGCGTAAGATGAACCTCTTTAAATCCTCGTTGTTTACAAACCTATCTCCAAACCTGATTTGGGTCTGAGGCGTGTTGCCGTACACGATGAGGCCGTAGCTGAGCCGGTCGCGGCCGTACGTATCAATGATTGACGCAATAACGTTTTGCATGCGTAAAAAGGAGTTCCTTGCGTACCTGCCGTTAGCGTTTATCGCAAACACCAAATTGATTGGCCGTAAACCTAGGAGAAGTAAACCAAAAATAGATATCACAAGCCCAAAGTGTTAATAATGATGATGATATTGAAGATGATGATGATAATTATAATAATGATTATAATGATGATGATGATAATAATGATAATGAGAATGATGATGATTATAATGAGAATGATGATGATGATGATGATGATGATAATGATAATTATTGTCTTTGAAATATTTACGAGTGCACGATGATCAATCCCAAAAGCTATTGCATTGCTTGTACAAATACGAGTGTTTTCACGTACAAGGACTCGTTCAAATACCTTGGCTGCAAACACGATGCGAAATGGACTTCACCCTCGAGGCAAGCTGGGTAAAGTCTTCCACTTTGAACCAATTGTTGCTCTTGTTAAATGCAATCTCTCGCAGCTCACTCTCCCGTACTGCAGGACCGATACCGATAGAAATGGTCGTGATATTTTTAGCCTGCGGTAAATAAGTAAAAGGGAATGAGAAATAGTAACAAATGACCCTTCTTAGCGTCTTAACATTGATTCTTGCCACAGGCAACACATCTGTTGGGCAGATAAATTCAATTATATTTAGAACGATAAAAATGTGTAGAATACACCCATAGTTATTATATAGGGACTGGTTATGAAACCATTATATTGTTCCATGTCTTTGTTTGCCTTTCTTTTGTTTACTAGTTTTGACCCTCCGGAAAATTCAAAACTGCAAATCAACAAGTAGCCAGTCAAAACATTCTCACTAACATCTGAAACAAAGAATGTGCAGGGTCACAGGTCGTTCAACATAAAACAAACCACCTTTGTACATTACTTGTATCCCTTTGGAGGTTTACCGGCTTCCCTAACTAGTCCGTATAAATTAACTATGATATACCAAATCTCATAATTTCCCTTTCTTCGTATACTCGTATCAGATACAATTCAGTTAAGTTAGTAAGCAGCCTGTGAGCAAACCAAAAAGGCCAAAATCCTAGAATTTACGGGTGCTTTTTCATTTTGCTGGAGTTCTTGGAGAGAACTTGGAGAACCTTAACGTAACACATGTTAATAGGATATTGATTGATTAAACTATTAATTGTTCGAAAACGAGATTAATCATCCTTTACTAAATATTATCACTCGTCAAAAAAGATTTTACGAACTTATAGTTCTTCAGTCAATTAACAGTTTTACAGTCAAAACGGAAAAACTTTTCAATGACTTCTAAACAACTCGTCGATATCCACAAACTCTACCTTTATTGGCGCCAATACAATAGGGTAGGGCTCAGACCCGTCGTTGGTGACTCCGTCGGTCATAACAAGAAGAAGCTTGCCCGTGTTCTTCCGAGCACCGCCCCTCTCACTGAACAAATGGGTGTTGGCCATGCGGAGCGCTCGGTCCGTGCGGGTCAGCCCAGGCTCAAACGGGATACTCAGTATTTTGTTCCTAAGTCTGAATTGGAAAAAATTACGGCTGCATGTATAGTAGGTGTTTAGCAATAAAGCATAGGTTGTCGATCAGCTTTTATGTTCTAAGGAAAACGTTTGATATCTCTTACTGAGCCTTTCATGGTGCTTGTTTTTAAATTTACATTATTGCTTTTCTTTCTAAAACACTTGGCGACAGATCACTGAAAGTCCTGACCCTTAATCAAGCTCAAATACTTACTTCAGTTGGCAGCAGTAACAATTCTATCGCTTCACTCTACCCCCTTAAATCTCTTCTCCGACCCCCTGAACTCTCTCCAACTCTCCATTATCCCTCCAGCATCCCCCATTCTCAACAATCCCTTCTCCACCCTCTGTACCCCCTTAATCCCTTCTCCAAACCCTTAAACTCTCTCCAATCCTCCATCATTCCTCCTACATCCCCATATCCTCTTGCACCCATTCTCCACTTTCTTCATTCCCCTCTATCCCTCCTTAACCCCCTTTCATCTCTTTTTCACCCCTCTCAGCACTTTCAAATCATTCCTCCATCCTTGTAAAAAGCACACACTGCTAATGAAACTTCAAAGCTACGCTTAAAGTACTATTGTCACTGCTGCCATTTTTAAAGCATACGTCCAAAAGTCTCCATATACGTCTTCAGCACCCTTCCCCAAATAACGAGTCGATTCGCCCCTAACCTGGTTACGTCATAAAACGACCTGTCCTTGAAATCAAAGTCCATCGTGGGGTTTTCGTTATAGTGGAGCAGTCCAAAGTGGGTTCCTGACTCAGACACATCAAAGTACTGAACCAACTTGGCCAGTGACTTCTTAATGGCTTCGTAGTTTGATCTTCTGATGCTGCGCGAAGTGTCGAGCACGACTCCGATATCCATTGGTCTTGCACATGCTAGAGGAGATACAATGAATTTAGGTACCTAATGGAACTGATACAAAGAAGGTACTGCACTGGCTTGAGGGGATACAATGAATCAAAGTATGGACTGTAACTTATATAAGGGAGATACTGCACCGAATGGAGATGATACAATGGAAATACAGCACAGGCTGAAGTTATTACGAGACAGTTATACTGGGAACTGGGAATGACACAAAGGAGTTACTGCACAGAATTTAGATGATACAAAGGAATTATTGCATAGGCTGAAGATATCACGAGACAGTTATACTGGGAACTGGGAATGATACAAAAGAGTTACTAAACAGAATTGAGATGATACAAAGGAATTATTACACAGGCTGAAAATATTGCGAGACAGTTTTACTGGGAACTGGAAATGATACAAAAGAGTTACTACAGAGAATTGAGATGAAACAAAGGAATTATTACACAGGCTGAAAATATTACGAGACAATTATACTGGGAAATGTGAAGGATACAAAGAAGTTACTGCACAGAATTGAGATGATACAAAGGAGTTATTACACATGCTGAAAATATTACGAGACAGTTATACTGGTAACTGGGAATGATACAAAAGAGTTACTACAGAGAATTGAGATGAAACAAAGGAATTATTACTCAGGCTGAAATAATTACGACAAAGTTATACTGGGAACTGGGAATGATATAAAAGAGTTACTGCACAGAATTGAGATGAAACAAAGGAATTATTACACAGGCTGAAAATATTACGAGACAGTTATACTGGAAACTGGGAATGATACAAAAGAGTGTTGCACAGAATAGAGATGATGCAAAGAAGTTAATCCAAAACTTAAATAGAATGAAAACCAAAGATACAGTGCCGGATGAAAACAAGACTTCAAAGGGATTACGTGCAAAGAAAGCGTGTTTTTGAAATCATTCGTCGAATAATGGTAGAGTTATTGTAGTTTAGGCATATAATAGTATAGCAGGTGTAATGTAAGGGCTAGATAGTAACTGCACGTTATTAAGTTTTCCCGCAGTTTGTTACCTCCACAAGCACCGTAGTTCTGTATCTGCACGTCTCGTTTCTCAGCGCATGCGCGGGCCTTCATGACACATTCGCTAGTATACTCTTTCTTATCCGTGCCACAAACAGGCTCCTGCAGGCGAGGGCATTTCTCGACACACCTACAGCTTGTTTTCCCGTTGCCATAGGAGACGCACTGGGCGTGGAATGAACAATTGACGTTCGCACATGAATCTAGGTAGAAGGGGGTGTAAGAACATTAAGGTTATTATTGAGGCCAAAAATACCATTCAGTATAGAAAACTAAAAAGGCATCGAAAGGTTAACGGAGACCAGCTTGATCGATGCAGGCCTATAAATGTGGAAACACAATTTCCGTATCTAAAATTACTCAGAAGTTGGGCTACGCTTCAAGATAGAGTAAGTAAATAAGCGATTGACCGAATTAATGAGGACATAAATAAATAAATGAACGAATTAACAAATAAACAAATGAATTAGTGAGTGAATGAATGAACGATTGAAAAAACGAATGAATGAACAAATGCACGAGTGAATGAGTGAGCAAATATGTGAGAGCTCAGGATGAATGAGTTAGTAGAGAAGGAAACACGGGTTGATGAATCTATTGATGGAGTGAGTAATTTCAAAAAAGGTAATCTGTGTAAAAATTCCAAGGACATTTGGCATAAAAAAAGAAAAACAAACATTCTCTACAATGGCTACTTCAATCAATCCTATTTGGCTTGACCCTCAAAAACTGAAAACACGGCCAGGCTCGCAAGCAAAATTATACTAGATTTATCTATAAGTTAATTACTGTCACATAGCTCACCTTTCAACATGGCCTGGTAAACCCTCGGTACAATCCTTGGAATATCACTCAACCTTTGAAAGTCAAAAACAAAACCAGCTCCCGAAGCAAACGCGGACTGTTTTGCCTTATTAGGAAATCCCCCAGCGGCGACAGACATTACCAGTACTCCACCGCTTCTCAGCGATCCGGCAGCCGTACTCAAAGACGCTGAGCTCTCCCCAATGCTATCGCCGTGCAGGACAAGGAGAGCTTTAGTGGCCTGGGACCGAATCAATCGTCCTTGGCCAAAGAAATCCCTTTGAGCTCTCTGAAGAGCGCCGCTGATCTGACCTTGTTGAGATGTCCGCGCACTGTCAACTATATTCTTCAGTGCCTCACGGTCGAAGTTGTTGAACCGGACAGGAACCGAACCAGCACCATAGTTAATAATACCGATTCGGATTCCTGCCTCTGATGTACCGTAGCTGTCGATAAAGTGCTTCACAAAAGCTTTCTGTTTGCTAAATGCATCTTGATCAATTCTTCCAGGGCCACCCAATGCAAACACGAGATCAATTGGTTTCTCTGTAACATCATTGAATAAAAAATGTTAAACAAGTCGCAAAATGGATACAGCTAAACTATATTAAACAAAACAATTTTTCTGTCTCAGGCCAGACAGAGCCTTAAACGTACATTATTTGCTTTTCGCCGCGAGCAGACCTTTTGGCACATCTAGGCACTCATAGAAACGCCCCCTGAAACACTAAACGAGGCTACACAGGGAACTCACATTCATACCCACGCTTAGCACCTCAAAACTCCATCTGTGAGAGTAACTGTTAACAACTGAAAAGACATAAAATGGTTTTCGTTTTTATATACACCGATATTAACCGCAGCCTGTATAGCCCTGTTGCCAATGCGTCAGTATGTTGTGCGCGGAGCCGGGCTCGATTCCAAGTGCCGGACCTTCACTCGGGGTCTTAAAATAATTTTGGAGAAGGTGCTGCTTTTGCTTTAACATCTGCAAACGGTTAAACCTTCGCGTCTTCTCGGATAAGGACGTTAAACCGTAGGTCCTGGGTGGCACACCTCAAAGTGAACCTCGGCCCCTATTGCCAACTCTCCCGCGGCTCTTTGAATTAAAAATGTCCTTGAATCAAAAACGTCAACACGTGGGAGGCTTGGAAAACACCAGATAAACGAAAGAAACCTTCAAGCCAGGCGGAATTGTTTAATGCTTATCGAGGAAAGGTAACGAAAACCAAGTAACATTCATCGTCCACCTAAGACTCAACTTACGTATGCAAGGGCCGTCGTACAGTCTTGTAACGTTTTCTGCTCGGTTACAGGCTCCCTCTCTCATTTTACACTCGTTATCATAAGTGATGAAGTCACTTCCACATACGGGCCTTTCAACGTTGTCACATGTCGTACAGAAGCAGGCCGGCTGTCTTTGTTGTGAGAGGGCGCAGTAACCGTAAATATGGCAATTCAATCGCCTGCAACCAGCAACTGCAACAAAAATTATTAAATATAAGAGCACTCTCAGAAAAAGGCTCATTTGCTACAGCATTTATATGACAATAGAAACTATCCAGAGGCCGAAAATCTAATAGATGCTTAGCTTTTCCAAATATGTAACTATATTTAAAAAAGGTTTTGAAACAATTAAATACCTAATACTTTATGTAAACTTTTGTAAAGCATGTAATGCAACTAGACCGTAAAGATTTATTTTTCTTTTTGTTTTTCTCCTTAATTTATGTAGTTGATATTTCTACAAAACTC